>CAJDSM010020249.1:33459-43775 GCA_903981925.1 Ostrea lurida
AAACACGAAAAAATTTGAAAATTTAAAGTTTATCTTTCTTTCCTTTAGAAGTTTGCGTGCCAATACCACACGATATTTAGGCCCGGAAACTTTCGGGGGCCCGGAAGCTGACGTTCATAATTGAACAAAAAAATTGGAGAATTGATGACTCATAAATAGAGGGCATGTCTTGACTGTTACTGTTAAAACGTCTATAAACTATTTAATTTTCAAATTTTTTCGTGGTTTTCAGCTCTTAGTCTGTTATTAAACTATTGAAAAAAGTGTTAAAAATAAATTTTGTATTAGTTTCTACAATGAAATTGAAAGTAATAATAAAGGTTATAGACTTTTGTATGGAAAATATGACGACCTCGTTTTTGTCGCAACGGACCTCGCAAGCTCGGTCGTGTACGGCGCAAAAAACTTGGTCGTCCATATTTTCCTACGAAGTCTATAACCTATAATAAGTTGTTCATTTGGAAGGTTATGCAACCAAATTTCATATCGTAGCTTTCTCCAAGACATATATGTTCCTATAGCTTTCTCTTAAAGGGCAAATTATACATTTCAAAAAACAAGTAGACAGACTTGCAAATAGACAGATGGAGAGGATACATGGATATCTCCTTGATTTCATTGAATGGGAACATAATATAATAAATATATATATATATATTATTACAAATCATGGCATATAGAGGGCTTAATACCTTTGAAGGTTTTGAATGTGTGAAAGATAAAGGTAATGTGTCTTCTATGTTTGTTTTTACATAGATTCTACGATTCATGGTCACCAGTGGCTTGGGAATACTGGCCACCTTTTGGAATTGTATAGCATCTCAGGACAGACTTCCTGGCTCTCTGTCTGTCGTTTAATGGATTAAACAGTATCATTATGGAAAGAAGATCTTCAATGAATCGAAATCACCAGTAAGTATTCACTTGTAATGTACAACACTTGTGGTGTCCCTTGTCATAAAACTTACCAAAAGCAAATTGCTTCAATTCCAATGATTATTGATTGATTATTATTGTTTCGTCCCACCGAGGAATATTTCACTCATACAGAGACGTCACCAATGCCGGTGAAGGGCTGGCAAAATTTACGGCCTATGCTCGGCGCTCAGGGCCTTTGAGGCAGGAGGGATCTTTTTCGTGCCACACCTGCTTGTGACACGGACCTCGTTTTCCCGCCGATCCAAGACCGCCCCCATGCGCTCACGCACGCTCTAAGGGTACGAAGACCTATTTAACCCATCCCACGGGGTAATTTCCAAATGAAGTTTTGGAAAGGTCAAATGAGGGTTTAAACACCCAGATGAAGCAGAAATGTCGTCAGATAAATAGTAGACTAGGGTGTCACAGAAATCTATCAGTAGCTTAAAAAAGAGGACTGTTTACTTTTCTTCCAAAGAATAATTTTGAGTTCACAGCAAAATAATACTGTAAAGGGCTTTAATTTCGCCGGGGCCTAAAATTTCGCGAATTTTATCTTTTAACATTTCGTGATTGGTTTAAAATTTCACGGATAGTAAATATTCGAAGCTAGAATCATATATCCAAATACATTGGAACAAAGGCACTTCGTGATGGTTTTATTTTCACGATAGTTGATATAAATCGCGAATATAGCGAAAATAAAACCCACGCGAACATTCCCCCCTTTACCAGTAAGCTATTCTTGTTGAGAAACATGATTTGTGTTCCATTTAGAAATTCCTAATGTTCAAAAACCGTTGACTGGCACTGCGGTCACATCTCTCATTTACTTTTGTCCCAGTCATTGCAAAATATCCAAAGACTCCACTGGTGATTCACAAATGTCCAAACTATTGTCCCAACAAAGTCATCTCAAAGGAACTCAACCAGTCAACTCAAATTGGTTGCCAACCAGTGAAAACATTATAAAATGTACATGTTACTACAGCTTTTTCTATAATGCTTGGTGATTATAGGAGTTACCTTTCTTTGCTATCTTATTTTCAGGGCATTCAACAATAGGGAAGGCACCTTTTAGTTAATATGGATATGAAGGAAATTCAGACATTGTGAGGATGCCAGTAGCCAGTGGTCAAATGAAATCTCTAGCTGACACTGCCCCAGTCTGGCAAATCAGGACGCTCTTAGAAACGTCCAGTCAAGACTGGGAGACTGGACGCTGAATGGCTGGACATGGATAACTCTAACAGGGAGGATTTAGAGGCCGCCATGGAGGAGAGTGGGTCGGGGGAGCCATGTTTTGACCCTAAGGATCTTCAGTGTGCTTCCGCTCTCGGCTGATAAGTCTGCCCAAACCACCAAATTATAAGTGGTGTATTGTGGTGAAAAGGATGCCAGTGAAATTTCAGAATGTGAAGCAAGTCTGTTGCAGCAATGTATTCAATAATGATTGTTTATGTTATCTATTGCCTAAAGCCATGATTGAAGTTCACACTGTGCCTTGGGTTGAAAACACAGCACTGTGGTTCTTACAGAAGAAAACTTGTATGATAAATGTTGATGACGTAATTTGTCGCTATTTCGAAAGAGGGTGGCAGGTTGAATCAGCTTTGGAGTAATGTGGATGGCAAATTTTGTACCCTAGAGAGAACTACACAAGGGAACGGGAAGTACGCAGCGTGAGTTACGGGACTCTATAAGGATGTGCCTTTTTTATGTGGGGAGGCCACTTCGTACATGATTGACACAATTCAGAACCAGATTAGCAGTAAAAGGGATTGGCTACGGATGACAAAGACAGACGGTGATTGGTTAGAGGCTCACACAAAATGTGAACAGAAACAAGCACCTTGGGCAAAGCCATACTGTCTCAGGTAATACAATATCGGGGGATAAGGGTCTCAGGTAATACCAATATCGGGAGGATAGTGTCTCAGGTAATACAAATATCAGGAAGGATAAGGGTCTCAGGTAATACAATATCGGGGAGGGATAGGGTCTCAGGTAATACAATATCAGAAGGATAAGGGTCTCAGGTAATAACAATATCGGGAGGGATAAGGGTCCAGGTAATACAATATCGGTGAGGATAAGGGTCTCAGGTAATTACAATTATCGGAGGATAAGGGTCTCAGGTAATACAATATCAGAAGGATAAGGGTCTCAGGTAATACAATATCGGGAGGATAAGGTGGGTCTCAGGTAATACAATATCGGGAGGATAAGGGTCTCAGGTAATACAATATCGGGAGTATATGGGTCCAGGTAATACAATATCGGGAGGATAAGGGTCTCAGGGTAATTGCAATAACGGGAGGATAAGGGTCTCAGGTAATACAATATCGGGAGGAATAAGGGTCTCAGGTAATACAATATCAGAAGGATAGGTCTCAGGTAATACAATATTCGGGAGGATAAGGGTCTCAGGTAATACAATATATCGGGGAGGATAAGGGTCTCAGGTAATACAATATCGGGAGGATAAGGGTCTCAGGTAATTTACAATATCAGAAGGATAAGGGTCGGCAGGTAATACAATATCGGAGATAAAGGGTCTCAGGGTAATACAATATCGGGATGATAGGGTCTCAGGTAATACCAATATCAGGAGGATAAGGGTCTCATGTAATACGATATCTGGAGGATAAGGGGTCTCAGGTAATACCATATCGGGAGGATAAGGAGAATGTGTGAACAGCATGATTATTGAAAATTGACCCCCAGCACTAGGGTGTGGAAATTGCTATTAATTTTGATTCAAAAATTATTCTAATCAGAAGCGGTCAGTAGAATAGGGCCAACAGACAAATACCTCTATACCTTAATTAAGCAGAATTTAAGTAAGGATCCAATTTTGGCTTTTTATGGACATCTTTGAGCGGTCCACTAAATGTTATAATCGTTTACAGTACCTTGCAACATTATTCTATCTATTAATGTATCACTTCATTATCCATTAATTATCCTAATTGTCTGTTCATAAGCTGAAGATTATGATATACAGAGAATAAAAATTTCAGACTGTATGAGTTGTTAGGGGCAATTTTTTATCATACGATTGTGTGGTATTTTTTTTTTTCTAACCAAATTATGAGGAATACAGGATATACATACAAAGGTGTTGCCATGAATTGATGCATCAGTATAGGAACAGTTGATTATAGGATTTCATTGTTCTCAAGATGGGGTTACCTGCCTTCCAACAGGACCAGGCATGGTTTATTCTTCTTCACCATTTTTCAGCACTCCCACTTATTTAGCTACCTGAGCTGAAAGCTTTAGCTATTCTGATCATTCTTCGTCTGTCCGTACATCCGTCGTCTGGTTTTAAACTTCCAACATTTTCAACTTCTTTCCCAAATCAAGCCATCAAATGTTCAACCAAAACTTGGTACAAATTTATTCTTAGGTGAAGGGAGATCAGGATTATTTTCAAATGAAGGGCCCATGTTTCCCATTAAAAGGGAGATAATCATGAAAAGTGCAAAAATAGTGTTGGGGTGAGTTAAAAAATCTTCTCAAGAGACCGCTGGGCCAAAAAGTTGAAATGTACCATGAAAGGCCTTTGTACTATTCAAGGTCTGTTCATATCATGACCTCCTGGGTATGATTGGGGGCCACAATAAGGAATTCAAAGTTTTACCATGGGAATGTTTTCTAATAGGAAATCTTTTAATATAATATTTTCAAAGAACCGCGACCAGAAGAATGGAAGCTCATATGGAAGCTTCTTGATATTGAGTAAATCAGGGCCCCAGGGGTGCGTTGAGGCTATAAAGGAGATTAAAGTTTTTACTTGCTGATAAAAAGGAAAATTCATCTTTCACAATCATGCACTTTGCCAATTTCAGTCAACCTTTTGTACATATATAAACACCCCTTGGGTGAAGGGGGATTCAAGTTGCCCAATAAAGGGACCACTTCCCATTCCAAAAAGGGATGGGGTATAAATCACAAAAAGGCAAAAATTGGGTGTGGGCCATTTAATAAAAGATCTTTCTCAAAAACCTTGAGTATAATGTGGGGCCACATAGAGGGATCAAAAAGTTTAATTTACATGCAAATATATTGGAAAATCTTTAAAAAATCTTCTCAAGAAGCCACTTGGGGGTCAGAAGAGTTGAAGATTTACATAACGGTTTTCTTGATATTAGAGTAGATTCAAGATTATTCAGATAATAAATCCCAGCCAGGTAGCATGGGTCATAATAGCTATAGCGAATTAAGTTTTACCATCTGATATGTAGGAAAATTCTTCCTGAGAACCATTGTGCCAATTCTATCAAACTTGGTACCTAAACATCCTTAGGTGAAGGCAATTCATGTTTGTTTCAAATGAAGGGCCATTTCCCCTTCAGAAGAGGAGATAAAATTATGAAAAGGCAAAAAAGAGGTTTGAGACATTTTAAAAATTTTTCTCAAATTTTTCTGGGCCAGAACAAATTGAAATTTACATGAAAGCTGCAGTTTTGGTTAAAACTAAGATCCTGAAACAACGCTAATTCAATTTTTATTGATTTTTTTTTTTTTAATCATGGTCCTTAGGGGTAGGAATGGGCATTTTTGTGTATTACATTTGTTGGGGCCAAATTATTGAATAAATTCTTAGGATAAATTAGAAATTTCTCTATAAAATCAACACCTACCGGTACTTACCAACGGCAGGGCAAGGTCACTCAGGTTTGAAGCTATTGTGGCCCATGGGCCTCGTTTAATTTTTTGAGTGCCTAGTTGGGTTAAGGTGCCAACTGCTGATCTATAGATCACAAGGGTTTTAATTTTTTTTTTTTTTGATACTTTTTTCCAAAAACATGCATCTTTTGACTATATAGATAAAGTGGATTTTTGAAAATTTTCCCAGTTTCAGAATATTATATTGTACATATTTTTCACTTTTTAAATCCATGTCAAATTCTCTGTTATTGATTCCTCCATTCACGTCCTCATTTGAATTACACAAATAGGTTCGTAGTTTCTCAGTCTTTACTTGAAATATATGTGTTTCGATTCATGCAATGTGTTTAAGGGTATGACTAGGTGTTTTGCCAACACCCCCAACCCTGGCAGGTCATCGGCTATGTACGTTTCCATTGTATGTTCCATAAGATTCTAAGTTTTGCAAACTGAAGTACATTGATAAACCTGAACCATTTTTTTTTTAAATATTGTTGAAGTACATTGCACATCTGAAGTTGTAAAAATATCTGTTTTATGTATTTAATCTTTTCTATGTAGGGGAATTAACCTCACAAAAAAAACCAGAAAATAATTCATAGAACTAAAAAAACACTTGTAAATGCGCATTGTTATAAAATTTGGAGAAAAAACTTAGTTCTGACAGGCTAACATTCAAAACTCTCCCATTAAGAAATTTTGGTTCAAATTTTTATATTCAAAATTTATTATAATTCTTAGGAAAATATGGATATCGGAAAACCAATAAATTCAAATTAGTGTATTTAATCAGTATATTCTAATAGGTGGTCGAAAATGGGCTAGATATGTAATTTGTGGTTTTGGTTTTTACATATTTGTCCACATAATGTTCAGGAAAAAATATGAACAAGCTTTGATGAATGGATCACACCTGACCTTTTTCATTTACATCCTTGAACTTTTCAAATCTGACAGTTATCTACATGATTTTTAACCACAGAATACAATAAAGTGTTATGTCTTCGTGGGGATCATGTTCCTTTCCCTATCGGTGTTTCACTATGGGAAATAATCTTAATTGACAAGGGCCAGCATTTATTCTATTAATGAGGCTCTATGAGCATCTTGCAAAAAGTTTTTGGTAAAAGCGTAATTTTATACAGTATTAAATTTCTTTTAATTTTTTTTTTTTGAAAGTGTGAAAGACAAAGTTTTTAAACTATAATTCTACTTTTTATCATTTGAATAAAAATAATCCATTTGATGATATTGATCCAAAAGGAAAAAACAAAGATGTTATTCTTCTTGTCAATTAGATGTGGAATTTAGAATTAATCAACAACAAGGACGCATAACTTTTGTAGCCCCTACCGGTTTGTAACCGGAGGGGACTATAGGCTTTCTTCTTTTGGCTGTCTGGTCTATCTGTCTTTCTTTCGTCTGTCTGTCCCCATTCCGTCCGTTGGTTTTCCAGACTTTTTTTCTACTGCTTGACAGATTTTATTTGATATTGTGCAACATTGCTTTTCCATAACAAGTTAACAGATCAAGTTCGAGTTGGTTTCGACCCATTTCATTTTTTCACTGAGTTTATGCCCTTGGACTTAGAAAAATCTTCATAAATATCAGTTTTCCGCACCTTTTTCCACTGTTTGCAGATATTCATTTGATATTTGGCACATTGCTTTGCCATACCCAAGTTACAGATCAAGTTCGAGTTTGGTTTTAATCCATATATTTTTCACTGAGTTATGCCCTTGGACTTAAAAAATTTCATTAAAAAATATTCATTTTCTGCACTTTTTTTCTCACTGTTTGCAGATATTCATTTGATAAATTTGGTATAATTGGCTTTGCCGTTACCAAGTTACAGATCAAGTTTGAGTTTGATTTTATCCATTCATTTTTCACTGAGTTATGGCCCTTGACCCCCCCCCTAGAAAATTTCATGATTTATCAGTTTTCCGCACTTTTTTTTTCTCCACTTGTTTGGCAGGATATTTCATTTTGATATTTGGTACATTGCTTTGCCTACCAATTACAGATCAAGTTTCAAGTTTGATATTCGATCCACCATTTATTACTGAGTTATGGCCCATGGATTTAAAAAATTTTCATAAATTATCAGTTTTCTGACACTTTTTTTCATCACTGCTTGGCAGCATATTCATTTGATAATTTGGTTACATTTCCTTTGCCATACCAAGTTACAGATCAAGATCGAATTCTGGATTTTGATCTTTCATTTTCCCTAAGTTATTAGCCCTTGTCTTATCCTGGCTTCACCAATATTCCCTTTTACATACATATATTGATATGCCTACATTAATTGAAATTAGAATGTTGTTGTGTCCAATGATTTGTGTAACTGGTAGGGGACAATGTATTGCTGTGCAATACTTCAGAATGCTTTGTTATCCCAAGCTAGCTAGTTCATAAATGTGAGTTAATTTATAAAGAGATTTACATTACAATAAGTATTTTTTTATTTCAAGGTCTATAGAAATATAAAGATTCTTTTTCCTTATTTTTAAAAATGAAATATTTTAATATATTTTTAATATTTGAATATATTAATTATATATTTAAATTATTTAAATATTTAAATAATTTTATAATAAGGATAAAATTATAAAAATATAAAAAATTCATCTTCTAACTCAGAAAAATATATTCATTTGGATATAATAATAATAATAATAATGTCCTTTATTTATCCAGATATAGCACAATTTTAGTTCAAAATAGTTTACATTGTGGTCCTGAGAACATATATACAGACAGTTAATATAATACAGAATAAAGTAAATTGAAGGGTATATGTTATATACATATTACTTAAATATCTACATACAATCCAAAATAAAACAAACTATGATTTTAATTTTTTAGGGGTAAAACAAAAGTTACAAGATCTATAATTTTAAGTTCTAGGGTTAAAAAAAAATGTCTAGATAAGCGGATTTAAACGTTTCCAAAGTTGGGTAAGATTTTTGGTGCCAATTAATAAGTATTGCCATGAAATTCTAATATACATGTAGCATTTTACTATAGGATAAAAACTGATATTATATATACATGTATAAATATGTGTTAAGTTTGACTGAAATTTTACTTGACAATTCATCAAATCATGAATATATAAACAGATACGAATTAACATTTTCATTAAAGTGTAACAAAACATATTGCACATCAACAATAATAAATACATTATTTTGTTAAACTGAAACATTATCGGGGATGGTGTGGGCACATGCTAATTTGGAATGGAAGATTATTTTATAAAGCCATGCAATGTTTACTATATATAAAATTTGTGGGACTCCATCAAACACTCTCCTAGAGGAAGTTCCATAGACAGAGGAGATGATATCACATTAAATACCACGTAGAAACCCCCCGATCCCAAAAAACGTAATTAATGATTTTTGTTAATTCTGCCAGCATAATCAACATGTCAAAGGAAAAGGTATAAGATCGGATCAACGTTATGATTTTGAATCCCATCTGTAACTTTAGAGTTACATGAATGATGTTCAATTAGAAACTGGCACCTCAATACTTACCTGTAAATCATAATGGCAAAAGAAGCTTCAACAGGTTTGATGGACTGAGCGCATGGATTCATAATTATAACAATATCTAATGAAGACCAGATTAAGGACTTCATAAATTTAAAATGTCCACCAACATGACATAAAGGTGCTTAAATTGCATAGGTTTGATATGTAATTTAAAAAAAAAAAAAAGAAGAAGATTTTAATTAACCATGTGTGTGGGGAGTTTCAAGGTCATTTGGATAGGTTACAGCTGTGGGTGAATTGTTATTTCACGTGTCAAATCCTAGGACAAGGCCAATTTGTTATGTTACCAAGGAAAAAATTGTACATTCTGTATTTTATTGCAAAATAGAGAAAATTGCTAATATATGAAAGAATTTGTTTTTTGACAAAGATTCAGACAAGAATTTTGTTTTGACAAAGGCTAGATCAAATTGTTTTGTCAAAGATTTGTATGCCTGGAGATGCCTTGTTCATCCATTGGTGACCTTGGTGTATCATTTCATTTAGTTGCCTAGATTTTCAAGCCACCAGGGTCATAACCTATAACCTCACTGGTTAAAATCCGGGCGAAAGCAGATGTTTGGACAATTTATAGCATGTACATACATCAATTTATAACAATTCCCAATGTAACACAACTTTTTGATGGAAGATTTGTTTTAGATATACTTTCATCTGATAAGTTTGTAACAATTAAACAGTCTCTTGTCTTTTTAGCTTGCTCCTGAGATATCATTGTTACAGTTTTATACAGTTGTTGCTGGGCTTCGGCTTGGAGGATATAAAACTTTTTTAACGTTATACTTCATACTCAAACTTGTGCTCAATCTGTGCCTGATATATGCATATATCCTGTTTTTGACTTGGACTCTAAGCAAAGCATTGAAACATACCAAACAAGAATAACTGTAACACTGATGGATGCTCCCTGAACTGCATTGTTCACCATGGCATGGCACAGAGGAAGCACATTACAGTATATGTAAGACACAAAGTAGAAACATTGGAAATATTAAAGACTCAATATTTTACACTTTATTTTGTTTTTTTGAGGTAAATGAGGCTAAGGATTGTATGTTTTGATGGTATATGAGGCTAAGGACTGTGTGTGGAGGTATATGAGGGTCTTATAAGGCTTGTGGTTTGGAGGTTTATTATTGAGATCTCTCTTTT
>CAJDSM010020250.1:0-14609 GCA_903981925.1 Ostrea lurida
GCAAAATACTCTGAGAATGTTAATCACTGATGACCCAGACGACTTTGTACGCAATTTTGTTTTGATGAAAAATAAATAATCAGAAAAAATAGTCTCTATCACCATCACGAGTTTCGATGATCAAGAAAATGCTGATATTTTATTCCGATTCCCTGAGACCTGAGTCTCCGGAGACTGGGTAACGATTACAAGGCCGAGGACCTAAATCTCCGAGACCTGGAAACTTCGGAGACAATAAGTCCCAGCGCGCTGCGCGGCGCCGGAGAGCCGCCGGGTGAATTGAGGAGGAGGTTAATAGGAGTATCTAATTTTATTTTCATACAATGTTTCAGTAATATAAAAGACTAGACTAATAGTAAGACGCGATATGAAAGATAAAAATAAGTTTATGTTTTTAAAAACTGTGGGTTTTTTTTATGTGTGTGCTGTCTCTTTTATATGTAAGGGAGTAGTCATATTTGGGGTTGTTGTGTTGACCTTATCGCAAAATTATATTTATAAACGAGCGAACCTATAGAATTGTTTTTCATTTCTGCCTCGGGACAGGGACACGAAAAAGTGTGATTGAAATTTAAAAGTCTCATCTCATTTGCTGCCTTAGGAGGCACAAGGTCAGGAAACACTCAATTTGTGTGGAAATTATTTTGCATATATATAGGGATGAAGTGAAGTTTTATTCATCTTTCTATCAAATGTAATCAAAAGTTAAGCCATAAGTCTGTTATTTATTTATTATTTTTTTTTATTTTTTTATTGTGACTTGGTTATCTAATTTCTACACAAACAATCTCACTGACATATGCCTTTAATTATTAGCAAATACATAAATCAAGTTTTGTAATCATTCACATCGATGACCCTTCTGGAACAGTTGGAGTTAAGATGTCTTCCGTGAACTGCAGACGGTAATATATGAGGAAAAGGATAGTACATGTCATGCACCAAATTTTCTTTAAACTGATGTCAGGTTAGTTTCCGTAGAATGTTTACCGCCACATCATGGAAATGGACCCTAATGCTAATTTTCTCATGGAATTGTCGGATTCAGTGTAAAGGAAAAAAAGAAGAAAAATTAAAGCAGAAAAAGAATTTCTCCTCCAGTTTTACCATCCTTGCACTGCAATATCCCGATTACAAAAGTTTCGGAAACGTCTCTCAACTTGTCACAGACTGCCCAAAATTTCTAAGAGGACATCATAAAAGAGGATTTCGCACGAGCGCGTTTCTTTACAGCACAAATGGACAGGATAACCGTGGTTTTCCTGTGGAATAACCTCTGAAAAATTGGAACTATTTAGATTGACGCTTACGATGAACCATCTGGTGCTTCCACAAGAATTGTACTTAGTGCAAGATGGTAACCAGTTAAAGGTCGCTTGGATATAAGAGTATTAAACAGAGGAAATTTACCAGCCAATATTTTGTGTGGATGTGTTTGTGAGAATTATTGTGTTAATGAATCGTTTAATTATCTATTTTTGTTTAAAGATATTGATTTTTATTAGTAGATTTATTAAATTTATTTTTTTTTAAATCCAAGTTTGTATTAAATTCTTATTCATAATTAATTTCATTGATTGCATGGGGTGAATAGTGATCAATGCTTTGGGTATAAAAACAAGATTGATCTGTCAAATATCGCTTCATTTTATACGTTACCCTTGGAGATGAAGTTGGAGAATATTTTAAAAAATTATGGTATATCCCGGCACCCAGGTTCCTTTGCCGGTGCATCTCAACTGTAACCAAAAGTGAAAAAAGAAGGAAAAGATGACATCTGTTTTGAATCAACCTCAAAAGTTTGTTTACAAAATCAAGATGCGTTTTTCGCTACAAAAAAGGTGAGACAGAGGATAAAAGAAGACGAGAGGTTAGTACGGGGTATTAGACTACTCAGTGGGAACCAGACTGGCCGACGTGCAAAAGTACTGTTCGGAGACAATAACGTAATTGAAAGTAGTCTGTTGGTAGATCGTTGGACGGTTTTCTCGCTTTTGTGGGGTAAACCATTAAAAGATAAAGAAGAGGCAGACACCAACGATGCATTCAAAGACGTTCTAAATAGTCCTCGGCCATTCGCCAAAGCCATTCGAATTGTAAAGGTCAGATTTTACAAACAGATACTTGAAACGGTACTTTGAAAGACAGAAGAGCATACACATATTTTATGCCTTGAACGAGACAAGGCCAATTTCTGCCGTGAAGATACATTCAAACACTTAAAGGAAGAGACTGTATCCGATATCTTACGGCACACACAAAAACACAAGTACGTGAACATTTTACATAGCGATGTGGGCTGAAATCTATTTAACGAACTTCCTAATCGTTTCTCTAACGGAAGAACTCCGGCATCGTCAACACAGACAACGAAGTCCGAAGTGAGATGATTTATACTTGGTCAGACGAAAGACCCATTGTAAAGAAGAATATCGTGGTCAAAAAATCATCAATGCGAAAACGCACCCGGTGTTTATACTTTAAAGTGGGTGATCACTCAGAATACACAGTGCGATATTCTTCACCTAAGCGTCAGTTCGCGGTGAACTTATTATGAGACTCAGACTTTACACGAGAGAAATATTTCCTTAAAATTCTAGTAGTCTTTGATATTCACAGAGACTTCCCACTCATACAATAAAAAAAAAAAAAAAAAAAACAAAAAAAAAAAAAAAAAAAAAAAAAAAACAAAAAACAAAACATTCAACAAATAAAAAAAAAAAAAATAAAAAATAAAAAAAAAAAAAAATATGTAAAAAAATAAAAAATTAAAAAAAAAAAAAAAACAAAAAAAACAAAAAAAAAAAAAAAAATAAAAAAAAAAAAAAAAAAAGAAACATTGAAGGTACTGAATATGCAATCGAAACCCCAAATTCAAGTAGTTTTTTACCGCTAGTGAACTTCAAAAAGTATTCCAAGACAACACGATCTCAATGGAGATCGAGAAGACATCTAGAAAACCGGGAAAGTCCGCGGGAAAGCTGAAGTGCTAAGTTTCGATGATTTAGGCTGGCCCAGAAATTGACAGTTGGTTATTCAGAGACTGACGTAAAATAACATTTAGAAATGAAAACTGATTCATTGGTCGAGAAACGATGTCACTGCGGATGGTTCTTCAAGTCTCGACAGCGGTGTCCAACTCATTCCAGTAATCAACCGGGATATTTAGAGTACGTCTCCCAGACTCATTACCCCTATTGGTCATGGACAGTAGAGATTGACGGGAATTTTGTAAATGGACATATCGGAATTGTCGATAGAGAAATTTGGTTTACTGTTCGATTTGTGAGATAACCATATATAGGGAAGGACAGGTTCATTCTCAGAAATATTATTTTAACCTAACGACCGAAAATCATATTTTCTCGTCTTACCGACATACCGTACTGCATCAACGACCCTTACACAACCTCCACATCTATATAAAGAGACAGAAACGCCGGAGATGGTCATTATTCTAACCGAGAATCGACTGTCCACATCCGTGTTTTCGAACCAAATGTGAAATCAAGTCTGGACCAACATAACATGTTTTAATCGGCTCCGCACTATGTGCAACATTTCGTCATTTCCATGACGAGTGAAAATTTAGTCCGATATGTTGACGTAACAACGACACAGAAGTGTGAGTGGAATACTCACAGAAGAAGAAGGCTTACGATGTTATTCCAGTTCGCACTCCACTCGATTCCGTAAACGGACATTCACAAGTGACACCGTTAGGCCGAACAAGAGAGATGTTTATCTAAATTGAAGAAACCATGCGTAAGAACGACGAACCCGACATGCCACCTGACACGGTATAGATCACAGAAAAATGCAAGCGACTACCATAATATTCTTTCTTGAACCCAAGAGAAAGGTGCTTACAGAAGAAAGAAGAAGACAAGGACTGACAATGTAGGATCAAGCCGCATTAAAAAAGAAACAAAAGACAAAAGAAAGGTCACGAAAACTAAGAAAAACAAGGGACTGCTGGCAAGAAGAAAGAATCGAAATCTCAATAGGAACTTACCGATTTTTTAGGAATCAGTGTTCTGTACTTAAGAACTGAATCACATCACCTATGGCAGACCGTCCGAACACAACTATAGTCAGGTTCGGAAATCCCTTTTCTGATCCGCCCAATCAGGTGGCGGTTCAATAAAATCTATTTTCCGGAAACAGGACCCATTCGCTGTTTTGACTCGGGTTACTGCACCTCTAGAATTTTCCATTCCTGGGAAATGGTGGGAGAATATTTGATTATTTAGAAAAGTCGCTTACTCAAAGCGCTAAATCACCAGTCCGACGGTATCGGCCCTTAGCGATGGGGAAAAGACGGTATCGTGTAAGACTACCCTTCAAGCATCTGATTATTCCCAGATCGAACTGTCTACAGAATAGAGAAATGTGTTTCTCACAAAACGCACAATTATCCTTGGAACAGCTTATCTGAAAGTGCTATTTGTCATACCGGTTACGACGCAATCAGAACTTCACAATATGCAGATCTCCAGTAATATCCACTGGCCCGGAGAGAAGCATGAGCACCCCGACGCGTTCAAGAGGAACAGAACACTGTTCTCTTGAGAAACAAAAATAACGTTATTCACACAGACAATCGAAAACTTTTGACTCTTCGAAAGGCCCTTGATATAGCGTCCGTATTGTCTTTTATCTGGACAAGCGTTACGTCTATCAATGGAGTGAGACTATGCTTCACCAGATGCTGTTCGATCCCAAAGAATACGAGTTGTGTCGCTGTATGAGTAAGTGATTCTTCACCGAATTACAAAGATCACCATACTTAGAGGCCCGTATTTAAGGCTTTGCAAAGTCAAAGTTGACCAGTGCCATTTCAGGTGAATTGCACGCCGAATACCATCGCTCAAGTCGCGGCGAAGATAATTAATTCCGTCAATGAGCTCAAAACGCGTCAAAGATGACCACCCTCTCAGATAAGACTACAGCGAGTTTTTACTGGGAGTACGTCTAGGAAACGTGAAAGAGCTCCTCTCTAAAGTGTTCATATGTTGTGTCAAACAGTCGGGTGTAGACGTGGGGGGGGGGGGATAGATAAGGAGACATATCCTGTTTAACTGTTGAGAACTTTAATTTATCGCGCAGAATTGTTGTTGTATCGTAACGGAAACCGACACCGCGTCCGATTCACAGTGAAACTCGAGACTTTGGGTGCGAATAACCAAGTGGGAATTATGGTCACTGCACTCTCTTCGCAACCTGTCATTCGAATCCATCCTGAGAAGGCGTAGGTTTACAAAGAGACGAGAGTTAATCATCGAGTCGAGAGGAAACTTTGGCAGCCGTGGGATAGCTTTCATTATATGCTTTGATCTGCGCCCCACCGACTCGGGAGGGGTTATATAAATCTGGTACATCAAGGAAACGTTGGCGTATTATATGGCTTCGTTTTCTCATAACCTACGATCAGCGACCATCAGTGCATGTAAGGCCTACTTGTAAGCCGCGGGATCTTCTTCTCGTGGGAGACAGTACCTAAGAGTATAGTAGACAATATGTATTTTAAAAAAAGAGAAGAAATGGATACTTAATCGAGATTACTCGTGTCGTCAATTACAGGGAGCCCTTAAAACCGTTATTTTCGGAGGAATCTAATGGTGCCATCCGACTCATTACCGTCTCAACGACGTGTGACATGAGTTTTCCTTCCGCCCTTTGTATGTAAACATAGATACATGAAGAATTAAGGGTTTCATTGGAATTAGCAGTTATGTGGTTCAAAACTGAATCGATGGTTGAATTTTACGACAGCATTTGGGAACATTACCGCATGAATAGAGTATGGACATTCGCTTAAGAGAATATTATGATTAGAAATGGGTTTTGCTTTGTGTATAAGATATGTTCAAGATGCAATTCGCGACTTCTGACTGAGTTCTACCATCATGTGTTTTCACGTTCTATTTTACCATTCTATTGTGCCGTGCGCCAAGAGATTTTCTCTGCAAAATTACTCTGAAAGAATGTTAATCACATTGATGACCAGACGTGAGCTTTGTACGAACAATTTTGTTTTTGATGGATGAAAAAAAGAAAGTATAATCTAGAAAAAATAGGTTACCTCTATCGGCCAATCACCGAGTAATCGATGTATCAACGTTAACAATGGCTGATATCTTTAATTGGGGCCGAGTTACCCACGAGACCTGAGTCTCGCGGAGGACTGGGACCCCTCGGGAGAGCTCAAGAATCTCCGGAGCCTTAAAGTAGGGCGGAGGACACAAGCGAAGAAAAAGTCCCCGCGTGCGCGCGCCGGAGCCAGAGGGCACATGGGTTGAGGGAGGCCGGAAGGCAGCGCGGCAAAGTGAGGAAAATACAAGTACAAGCAGGAAGCGGAGGACCGAGGCCAACAGCGAGCGCAAAGGGGCAACGCGAGGAGGCCCCAAAAGCGAATCACAGAGTCATAAAAGTAAATGAAAAAAAAAAAAACGAGTAACAAACGCAGTGGACGCCCCGGTGAATATAGGAGAGGAAGGTTAATCAGGAAGTATCAATATTGATTTAAATCAATGTTTCGCAGTAATTCATAAAACATAGAGCTATACTTATGTAATAAATCGTTAATGTACATGTAGCTTATAGATATGAAAATCACAAGAATAGAATGTTTTATACTTATACTAAATATATGTGGTTTTTTATAATAGTGTGTGTGTGTACATCAGTTTAAATTCTATAAGAAGAGAGCAAATACAATATTTGAATTTTTTTTTCACTTATGCGCAAAATCAATAAATATAATGACAGCACACTACGAGATATGTTCCTTCATTTCTGCTCTGGTTACAAACCGGTAGGGGACTAATAACTTGTAAACTTTAAGCTCAAAATTTTCACGATTACCTATTTCGAATTTCCATAGCAAAAGTCTCTGTTTAAATAAAATATCCCATGTTAGCAATTGGACCCAACCTGTCAAATTGCAGTGCGATTGTCCACAGATAATTTAATCTGTCACCTTGAGTCCGACATTGAATTCCTTTTGCAATATAGTTTAACGTGTTAGATGCCACACCAAGTGCTTTTCAAGACCTTAACATGGGTTATTCTACAATTACACATTAAAATAAAGTTTACTCACGACCAGTAGAAGATAATTTACTCTCCAGCTTATTTCCTGGGTAGTAACTCCACTCCGCACAACTTTCGGTTTGATATGTCTTAAATTGCCAATTGCCGGAAAAACCCGAAAAAGTACGAGAATCTATTTTAAGGTCACCTGAGTAAACCCAGATAACCTATTGCAACCGATCTTCGTCGGTCCTCCGTTAACAATTGAACATTTTTATAATTTCTTGATAACCACCAGTCCATCTTTGGGATAATGGGCAATAAATTACGATTAAATGACTTCTAGTTCCTTCTCAATTTCTAGTTGCTCAAATATTTGTCATGTGCTCTTACAATCTTCTTAAGCGATTTTACAACGTAATTGCCGAGCAAAATCGCGATAGCGTGAAAACGCGATTGCGTCAGTGCAACGGCATATAATTAGCGTGAAAGCGCGATGGCGTGTTAGGGAGAAAGTGCGATTGTGTGTTATCGCGATGGCGTGTTATAGCGCGTTAAATTAGCGTGACAGCGTGTTGTGTGTTTCTCAGCGACGTTAAGGAAACCCAAGGAAATACCCCATTTTTAATGAGCTCGCGATGAATATGCATATCGGATCCAAAAACGAGTCTACTAACGGTAGAAACGAAAGTCCACTCGACCGAATGAACGAAAGTCATCATACCTGGCATTACTTTCATCAGGAAATGTTGTTAAGAGTAGTATAGGCGTACGTATGGGTCCTAAAGACAATGGCCTATTGTTTAAAGAAAGACAATGGGACTATTGTTATGGGTGAACAATGGGGTATTGAATGTTGGGGTTCTAAAGACAATAGGGTATTATTGGAAAAAGGAGATCTAAAATTGGAAATCGATATTGTGTGAAAAAAGTTGTTTATTTTGAATTAGAAATCAATACAGTGCGAAAGGACACCTTGTCCTTAGAGTAAAGATGAATGAGTGAAAAAATCAGTAAAGTGTGAAAAGGACACCTGTCCTTAAAAGAGTAAGGACAAGGACACTCAATTTTAGGTAAAGGACTATTGTCCTTTTAAAATCACCCAAGAGGAAAACAAATTCACATTACACTTTGTGAAAAGACGTCGTGTATAGATCACAACTTTAAATTTGTCCGCAGATGAACAAAACATAAGAATTAGAAGACTATTTAAAATTTGTCAATATGATATTATAATATGTTTTCGGTTTTTAAAGGTACAAGGGAATTTTATTTATTTTTTTATTCTACTATCATATTGTGGAGTTTCAACGGGATTAATAAAAGAGCAGTCTCACCAAATAAGATTGTCATTGATGAAAAACATTCATATTTCTGTAAAATGTTATATGTATTCCTCAATGTCGTAGTACTACTCTGAACCTCACCTACCTAAGATGACCAATAAAAACATACACCAGTCTTATGAGCAAGCTCTCTTTAATCATTGTTCCATGCGTTCATAAATTATCAGTTTCCGCACTTTATCTTCTCACTGCTTGCAGAATATTCATTTGATTTGGTACATTGCTTTGCCAAACCAAGTTACAGATCAAGTTTGAGTTTGGTTTATCGCATTCAACTTTACTGGAGTCTATGCCCTTGGTGTAGAAACTTTCAATTAATTATCAGTTCCGCAATTTTTTTCTCACTGCTTAGCAGAATTCATTTGATATTTGTATATTGCTTTGCAATACCAAGTACCAGATCAAGGTTTGAGTTTGGTTTATCAAATCCATATTTTACTAGTTATGCCCTATGATTAGAAAATTCATAAATTATCAAGTTTCCGCCAATTTTCTCTCACTGCTTGAATATTCATTTGATTTTGGTACTTTGCTTTGCCATACTCATAGTTAGAATCAAGTTTGAGTTGTTTTGATCATCCAATATTTACTGATTATGGCCCTTGCAGTGAGAAAATTTCCATAATTATCAGTCCGCACTTTTTATCACTGCCTTCAGTATGATTCATTATTTTGAAATACTGCTTCGCCATACCAATCTACAGATCAAGGGTCTGAGTTTTTTCGATCCAGCTATAACTTATGAGTTATGGCCATGGAGTTAGAAAATTCATAACATTACCAGTCGCAATTTTTCTCACGCTCATATATTCATTATTTTAGTACCATTGCTTTTGCATACCAAAGTTAAGATCAAGTTCGAGTTGTTTCGATCCATTACAATTTTCCACTCGATTACCCTTGGAGTTAGAAAACTTCATAAAATTATCAGTTTCCGCACTTTTTCTCACGTTGCAAATATTCCATGATGTTTGGACTATTGCTTATGCCATACCAAGTACAGATCAAGTGAGTTTTTTATCGATCGATAATTTATTCTACGATATGGCCCTTGACCGTTTAAAAAATTCATAAATATTCAGTTTCCACTCTTTTTCTCACTGTCCTTTGCAGATATTCATTTGATTTTAGTATCATGCTTGCACATACAAGTTACAATCAGTTCAACTTTTTCGATCGATTATATTTGACTTGAGTTATGGCCCTTGATGTAGAAAATTTCCATTAATTATCAGTATTCCGCACTTTTTCTCAACTGCTTGCAATATTCATTGATTTTACTAAATTGCTTGCCATACAATTACAGATGCAAGTTGGTTTGGTTTTGATCCGTCATATTTTATCTGAGTTAATGTCCCTTGGAATTAGAAAATTCATAAATTATCAGTTTCCGCATTTTTTTCAACTGCTTGCATATTCATTTGATTTTTTGTAAATTGCTTGCAATACCCAATTACAGATTCAAGGGTTGAGTTTAGGTCATTTAATCATTCCAAATTTTACGGTTATGCCCTTGAGTTAAAAATTTCATAAATTATCATTTTCGCACTTTTTTCTCCACTGCTGCAGATTTATCATTTATTTTTGGATTATTGCTATTGCCCTTAGACCAAGTTTACAGATCAATTTCAGTTTAGTTTGATCGATCATATTTTTACTATTAGGCCCCTTGGGATTAGAAAATGTTTCACAATAAATTATCATTTTCCGCAATTTTTTCGCTTCACTGCATTCATTATATTGAATTTTATGGTATATCTCTTTAGCCATAACCAAGTGACATCAAGTTTTGAGTTTTGGTATTTCATCGACATATTTTACATTGCAGGTTAGGGCCATGGGTTAGAAAACTTTCCTAAAATTACCAGCTTTCCGGCAACTTAATTTTTCCCACTCGGCTTCAGATATCATTTTGATATTTGTACATTGCTATTGCCATACCAATGTTAGAGATCACAGTGTTTAGAGGTTTTGCGTCTATTGCATTCACTCCATATTTTACTGAGTTCATAGCCCAATTGGAAGTCTAAAAAGTGTCACTAAATTATCAGTTTCCCATTATTTTCTCACTGCTTGCAGATACTTCATTTTGATTTTTCATTCACTGCTTCCAATGACTAATTCAGTATCAAGTTTAGAGTTTGGTTCTTGATCAACTCACTATTTACTGCATTAGGCCTGGAGTTGAAAGAATTTCATAAATTATCAGTTTCGCACTTTTTTCTCACTTGCTGCAATATTCATTGATTTTTGACATTGCTTTCGCCATACACAAGTAGACGATCCAAGGTTTGAGTTTGTTTTGATCATCCATATCTTACTATTGACTGCCCCTTGAGTTAGAAAAATTGGCATAAATTATCCAGTTCCGCCACTTTTTCTCACTGCGCAGAATATTCATTTATTTTTTGGTAATATGCTTTCAAGCCAGTACAATAAAGTATGAGTTCGGAGCTTTTGTCCGATCCCATATTTACTGGATAATCCCTTGATTAGAACAATTCATAAATTATCAGTTTCCCAACTTTTTTCATCTTGACAGCTATCTCATTGATTTTTTCGTACAAATTGCTTTGCCAGATTACAAGTTATCAGATCAAGTTAAATGTCCTTTGTTTATTCGATCCATATTTTATGATTACTGCCCTTGGAGTTAGAAAATTTCACTAACAAGTTATCAGTTTCCGCACCTTTTTTTCTCACTCTTGCAAATTCAATTGATTTTTTAACATTGCTTAGTCCCAACCAAGTCTAAGATCAAGTTGAGTTTTGGTATTTTGATTGATCCGATATATTTACATGAGTTAATGGCCCTTGAGTTGTAAAAATTCAATAAATTACTCTAGTTCCGCCACTTGTTTTCTCATTGCTTGCAGATATTCTATTGATTTTAGTAATTTGCCTCCCATACAAGTTACATGATCAACGTTTGTAGTTTGCGTTTTGATCGAATCCAATTCTTTACTCAGTTATGGCCCTCTGGAGTTAGCAAAATTTCATAAAAACATTTTCCGCCACTTTTTTCACTTGCTTGCAAGATTTTCATTTATCTTTTCGTACTATTGCTCTGCCATACTCAAGTACAGATCATAGTTAGTATGGTTGTCGATCATCTACTTATACTGATTTATGCCATTGGAGTCATGAATAATTCATAAAATTACAGTCTTCCGCACATTTGCATCACTGCTTGCAGAATATTCATTTATTTTTATCATTCATTGTTCCTATACCCAAGTTTACAGATGCAAGTTCAGTTTGGTTTTGATTCATCACTATTAATGACTAGTATGGCCTTGAGTTAGAAATTTCATATATTATCAGTTTCCGCAATTTTTTCAATGCTTCAGATATTCATTTGATTTTTCGTTATACTGCTTCCCATACCAAGTTACAGATTCAAGTTTGAGTTGGATTTGATCGACTCCATATTTTACTGAGTTACTAGGCCCTGGAGTAGAGAAATTTTGATTAAATTATCAGTTTTCCGCACTTATTTCCACTGTCTTGCAATACTCATTTTATTTTTGCATGGTACATTCGCTTTGCAACAAACCAAGGTCTACAGATCAATCGTTTAACGTTTAGGTTTATCGGATCCATATTTTACTGACCGTCTCAGGCCCTGGAGTTTAGCAACAATATTCCATAACATTCACTCAGTTTCTCGCACTGTTTATTCCACTTGCTGAGATATTTCATTCTGATTTTTGGACATATGCTTATGCCACTACCAAGTTACCAGGTCAATGTTGAGTTGCTTTTGATCGATCCATATTTTACTGATGTATGTGCCCTATGGAGTTAGAAAATTTTCATAGAATTATCAGTTTCCGCCACTTTTTTTCACTGCTTGCCCAGATCATTCATTTGATTTTTGGACATGCTTTGCCCATACCATATACAGATCAAGTTGAGTTTACGTTTTTATCGATCCATATTTACTGATATATGCCCTGAGTTACGAAAAATTTCCATAAATTATTCAGTCATTCCGCCTTTTTTTCATCTGCTTGCCAGATATTCATTTGATTTTTGTATATTGCTTTGCCATACCAAGTTACAGATCAAGTTCGTAAGTTTTGTTTGATTCGACATATATTTACTGAGTTATGGCCCTTGGAGCAAAAATTTCAATATAAATATCAGTTTCGCACACTTTTTCTCACTGCTTGCAATATTCATTTGATTTTTGTACATTGCTTTGCCAATTACCAAATTACGATCAAGTTCAGTTTGGTTTTGAGACCTATCATTTTACTATAGCCCTTGCGAGTTATAAAATTTCGATAAATTATCAGTTTCCGCACTTTTTTTCTCACTGCTTGCAGATATTCATTTGATTTTTTGCGATATATTGCTTTTGCCATACCAAGTTACAGATCAAGTTTTGAAGTTTGGTTGATCTATCCAATATTTTACTGAGATTATGGCCCTTGGAGTTAGAAATTCCATAAATTATCAGTTTTCCGCACTTTATTTACACTGCTTACAGATATTCATATGTTATCTTGCTATATTGCCTTTGCCATACCCAAGTACAATAAGTTCAGTTTTGGTTCTTGATCATCCATTATTTTACGAGTTATGGCCTCTGATTAGAAAATTTACCATATAAATTATCAGTTTTCCGCAATTTTTTCTCATCGCTTGCAGCATATTCATTTATTTTTTTTAGCTACATTGCTCTCTGCCATACCAAGTTGATCATTCAAGTTGATTTGGTTTTTGATCATTCCATATTTTACGAGTTATGCCTTGGAGTTGAAAAATTTCATAAATTATCAGGTTTCCCATTTTTTCTCACTTGCTCTGCACATAATCCATTTTGATTTTGTATATTGCCTTTGCCCATACCAAGTTACAATCAAGCTTTGATTTGGTTTCATCGACTATATTTTATGAGTTATGCCCTTGGAGTTAGAAAAGTACCATCAATATTAGCAGATTCGCATTATTTCCACTGCTTGCAAATATTCACTTGATTTTTGGTAATTGCTTGCCCAATACCAATTACAGATCAGTTTGATTTGGTTTATCATCATTTACGCCAGTATT
This sequence comes from Ostrea lurida, assembly GCA_903981925.1. Lineage (NCBI taxonomy): Eukaryota > Metazoa > Mollusca > Bivalvia > Ostreida > Ostreidae > Ostrea > Ostrea lurida. The sequence goes on from CAJDSM010020250.1 coordinate 13,440, forward strand.
ATACTGGTATCCCTGGTGATTTGAGATAAATTTCATAAATTATCAGTTTCCGCACCTTTTTTCTCATGCTTGCAGATATCATCTTGATTTTTGGTTACATTGCTTTCCAAAACCAATGTTCAGGATCAGATTGATGTCTTTGATCATCATACTTTATCGATTGTACTCCCCTCTATGATCGTTAGAAAAATTCACAAAAATTATCAGGCTCTCCGCACTTCTATTTCTCACGCTTGCAGATACTTCATCTTGATTTTTGACATTGCTTTGCCTATACCAATCTTACAGCACTCAAGTACTTTCGATATTTGAATTTTTGAACTCGATCCACTTATTTACCGAGGTATGGCCCTCTGACGTTAGAAAATTTCATAACATTATCAGTTCTCACTTTCTTCCACAATGCTTACAGATATTCATTTATTTGATACATTGCGTTGCAAACCAATATGTTTACATGCATCACTTAGTTTCGTTCATTGAACTCCGATCCATATTTACTGAGTTTATGGCCTATGGAGTATTTAGAAAATTTCTCATTTACATTATCAAGCTTCGCAGCTTTTTTATCCTGCTTCAGAGCTTCATTTGATTTGGATATAGTGCTCTTGCCAACAATTACAATCAAGTTTTGAGGTTTGGAGTTCTCGATCGATCTATATTTAACTGAGTTATACAGCATTGCAGTCACGAAAATTCCATAAATTTATTCAGTTCCGCACTTTTTTCTCATGCCTTGCAGATCATTACATTTGATATTTGTATATTGCTTTGCCATACCATTACAATTCAATTAGTTCTGCGCTTCTTTATCGAACCTGTGGGTGCACGTGTATTCTTCTTGCAGTTATGCGCCCTCTGAGTTAGAACAAATTCAAAATATCATCTCCGCATTTTAACCTGCTTGCACATATTCATTTTGATTTTTTCGTATATCGCCTTTTGCAATACCAACTACAGGATCAAGTTTGATTGTTTCGACTCGATCTATCCATCTATATATTATGGCTATTGAGTTAGAAAAATTTCAAAATTACCAGTACTTCCGCCCAATTTTTCCACCTGCTTCACGATAATTTCATTGAGTTTGCTATCATCGCTTTGCCATACCAAAAGTTAGAGTATCAAGTTGAGGTTTTGTTTTATCGATTCCATATTTTTACTGATTAA
>CAJDSM010020254.1:391-13594 GCA_903981925.1 Ostrea lurida
TAATTATTCAAATTCCTGAGAAACATGCGCAGGCAAGCGTATACACGTGTATTTGTTTTTTAACGTGCTAGTTATGGATTTATACATACTGTTTCCTTCTTTATTGAAAGTTAAGACTCGCACCTAGTCACCTTGGGTCAAAATCACTCACCACCACGTGCATGCCCATGTGCTGAATTTTGACTTGGATAATACTTAAGGTGGCTCCATCCTTATGTGACTCATCGATGTTAATGGTAGAAAAACAGTATTAATTTCCACTCAATATCATATGATTTAATCAATAACCAAACAAAATATTTTTGCCTCGTAGGTGAAATGTCACTTTAGACCTATGGTTACGACCGCTGGTCCAGACCATGACATGAGTGACCACTTCTACCTGCAGAAAGACGTGAACTGTGGTCATCCAAAAACAGTGCATAGAACCTGACTTTTAAATATTTAGGGACCAATACTGAGGAAGGTCACGACATATAAGCAGTGGGCATTGAAAATATGTTACTATTTCATTGAGTTAATTTCTGTACACGCATCAGTTTCTGGAGTACTAGAATAACTGTAATATGCAACGGGGATATCCACAGGGATGCCGAGGTATGTCGTGAGTCAACTGAGATTACTATTTACGATTAGGGAATCCCTGCGGCGATCCCGGCCATAGTAGGTTAAGAAACAATGCACCTGTTATGATAACACAGCACAAACAAGCTCCAGTAATAATTCATGGTTGACGAGAGTTGATAGGAGTCTCAAGTGTCGATATTATAGAAATATAATACATCGAAACTTTTGGAAATACGTCAGACCCTGTGCCATTTTTAAAATGGTTTGCATTGTTTTTACAGCAAAAATTTAAAGAAATTCGCCGATCGGATCTCTGTCTATAACTTTATTTGTTTTACTGTAACAATGAATTGGTTTGAAACTCGTACATTGACTTGTATATGAAGGAANATATTGAAAGTCTTAATGTTTGTGATTGAATATTCGTGTGAATCGGACAATAATACGAGTCGGGAAGGGGTGATCTGCTACGATCACTCTTAGAATTAACACTTGATTTAGTTTAATTCGCTCGCAGAGATCATATAGTTTATCGATCCTCGTGTAATGTCATAGGTTTCTGTATAAATCTTTGTAAAATTAAATTTTGCGCTTGATAGAAATATATCTTATAAAGGAATGTTTGCATAATTACATGTAATATTAATCTAAAATTTGCGCAGAATAAAAAAAATTATAGAGGAATTTTATTCACTGGATAAAATATTTTCCAAGGGCATCGTTATCAGTCTACAAACATAAATTCAGCCAGCTATTTTTCTTCTAGAGCATTCATTGCATCAAATTGTGTCATGCGGTCATGAAACAAGATCTTTAGTATACTAATTTTATTTAGAGATTCTATCTCATTAGCTATCTCGACGCGTGCGATCACGACAAGGTTCCAAAGTAGACGGTATTCGTGATCTCGCCGTGTTGGGTCCTGCTGGCGTTCTGTTCGTACCGAATAATTCCGTTTCATTATTGCCGCTCCGTACGTCTGTCTGTCATGTCCCGTTAACTTCTTCACATTTTCGACTTCTTCTTTCAAGACACCGCGTGGGTCCAAATTCAACCAAACTTTGGTACAACATCATCCTTGTGCGGGGGGGTAAATGCGTTCTTAAGTGTGTGTTAGTTCACAGGGTAATAAGATAATGGACCAGGGCCACTCTTTCAAGAGCAGAATATACCACGAAAATTGGCAAAAATAGTGGAGGGGCTCTATCTTTAAAAATCTTTCTTGTTCTCCAAGAGACCACGTTGGGCCAGGTGAAAGACGGCTTGAAATTGTTATACAATGGAAAGCTTCTCTGATTATATGAGGAAGCATTCAAGTTTTTTTCTGTTCACAAATACATGACCGCCGGCGGGGTATGCGATGCGGCCAACAGTACTTAGGAAGGTCAAGAGTTTTACAATTTGAGATATATAATAACATGTGGGAAAATATGTAATTAAAAATTCTTCTTATTTTATCAAGAACCACTAGACAAGGAATAACTGAGATTGTATATGGAAATCTTCTGATATAGAGAGATTTCACGTTTGTTCAACTTCATCAATAGAACCTCACCTCGGGGTACGTTATGGGCCGACAATAGGTTTGACTCAAAAGTGTTTTACTTTAAATTATGGCCCCATCAAACTCTCAGTCTCGAATATAACTTGATTCGGTGATTCTATGTGGACTTTCAAAACATCAGTTGCCCTATTCGTTCTTATCCGTTCTGCTACTGTCATTGTAAAATAGCATTCCTAACCAATAGAGGACACCAACAAAACATTCTCCACACAACCACTACAACCACCACCCCATGAGGGAATTGGCACACTATGCTTAAGAGATACTATTATAACCATTGTCTTTCACACACCACTTGAATTACTAAGACATAGCTTTAACACGTTAGTCGAGCCAACTAAATCAAGTTAATGCATAACATTATTCAAGTGGTATAGGAATATCATCTCCGGTGAAAATATTGAACTGAAAACCTACTACAAATAACAAAGCTATATTTTGGATTGGAAAGTAGCTTTTTTAAGACTAATTGAAGACAAAAGTGTCAATAATACTAGTGTTTCGACTTACCTGAGAAATTTGGTAGTAACAAGCACTATAGAATGCCCCCATTGTACAGATGCAGCCTTCTAAAATTAAGCGATGTGGATGTCACTGAGTTGTGACTTTAAGTCATGAAGTATTCAATGAATATCTGTCATAGTAAACTTACTTGTTGACCAACAACTAGTTGGGTTAGTTCTATTATGGTCAGTTAGTTAAGAATAAATTGCATCGTCATTATTCGTGAGCTACTTTATTGTCACTGCAAAGATTTAATCACAACTTCTATTAGGGCTTCGCTGACATCTAAAGAACTGTCTCAATAATAATGCGAAATAGATTTTAGACGTAAGTCGCGCCTATCTTTCTAGTTTGGCCAACATACCATTGATAACCAAAGCTACTGCCATTCATCACACCTATATAATATGCGGGATGGGCTCACGGAATATTCCTGCACGTGCAGACAGTTCTTCCATGTCAAATAGTAAAGGAATTGAGTCCTATGATGCATCTCGATCACTTTATGCTGAGTCATAATTAAGCAGCCCAGCAGCATCATGTGTATTGTAATATAGATGTCTAAAATATCTCTGTATGGGCTAAAAGATCGATCAACTAAGACATTGTTAATTTTTGAGTTTTTTCTCGACTTAGGAAGAAAACATACTTTCGGTCGTTTAAGGACGAACAAGTTTGTAAACTTAGTATTGTCTTCTTCTATTTTTATATGCAACAGTCGATCCAAGCATTGTATAATGACAAATATATAATGAGTTTGAATGAAAAAAACAACCAGTCAAATTTTTTTTAATATATCATATTGTGATTTTGCAGTGGCGTGGTCTTTTTGACTGCCGTGGGCCTGTATTGGTCAATTTTGCTACCACCAATTTTTAAAAACATGAAATTCAGTTAGGGGCATCATAGCGGAACAACCAAGTCATGTCGGTTACTTGCCGACACTTAAACATACAATCAACCCTGGGTTCCATATACATGTTTGACGGCAGGGATAACTGTATTGTGAGCAGGCGATAAATTTTAGATCGAGTGAGTGGGGGGAGACCCCCCTCTCCATGAGTCCACCGTCAACTGACGCTACACCAGACAGGTCCCCATTCCACTAGAGCCCTGCTTAGCACGCAGCAGAGATTTTAACCACCCCATGTACATTCTCGTTTTTATCCTCCCCTTACCCGGATCCGCGCCTGCCTCAGAAGCCGAACAGATATAAAAACATGCGCATACAAACGCATCGGTCAACCAATAATCACCTAATAGCCCGCATCCTAACTCCCTCAGCAATAATATCTCCTGTTTCATGCAGCACGACCGCGATCGTATCTCAGAATTCAAACGCCATCACAAGGTGGAAGGTCCAGAAAGGGCAAGAAAAGACCTTCATGCGGTGAGATTTGGCGAGACTCTAGAAACAGTATGTAATCATATATAAAAAGATGGACACAAGAGAGGAAAGCAGTGCCAATAGTAGACACGGGGAATATTACGATGAGTATCAGTAATTAGATAACCGGTCAGTATCCGAAATATTAATGCCACAGCAAATATTAATATTTTCATAAATTCCACTTATTTTCAAAATCTTCGAGCCCTCACCTGCCTCAACATATTATGCCCATTCTTAAAATGTGATTCTCATTCCTTATTCTACCGACTTCTTTTGAATTTCATATACAACATCATAATTGCGGCATCAAAAGTGGAGAATTGTGATATACTGAACCTTGAGCAGAGGTACACATAGCGATCAAACGTAAATCACTGTCAATGAAAGAATAGAACACACTTCGAACTGAAAATCAGTTGACAAAATAAACGATTATATATTGTGTGAGTACCCATCGGTGATGTTGGATGTCATTCTCTGGGTAAATTTTTTTGTTAAATAACCAAATAATTTCTAGGTAAATTGTTCACTTTAAATATCCTCCCATATTCTACGAAACGATCCTAAGAGTTGTTGATCTTCATTATGGATAGAAGGTTTCCTAAAAGTCTGTGAAGACAATCCTAAGGTTTAGTCTTGTCTTATATGTCTTCTCTACAAACCTGTTTCAAATTCACTGTAAACATTACGTATGGATTTACCCCAAGATGGATCGGCGAAACACCACGTCCTTTACTAAGTGTTCTATGGTAAAAGCAACTTATTTAATTACTTTATTCTTATGAATAATCACAAATGACAACAATCAATGGAACATGTATAATCATAATATATACATAGACCATGGCCAATTACGGGAGGATTTCAATTCTCGAGGCAAACTTTGGCTAAATCCATAACCAATTTGAGAAAAGTAATTGGTAGTACATTTTGTTTAATACTGAATGAATTGGTAACTTTTGTGGTTGTTATGTGATTGGTGTAGGTGTAGTGCTAACAAATAACAATGGGCAAGAAAACTCATGATACCGGCAAGAAGCTGTCCTATGTAGACCCTACAGGAATGTTGATAAAAGTGACCGGCTATTGATGTCAGTGTTGGCACATTATCGAACAACTATCAAAGTGGTGGATGGTTAATTATATTCACTTGACGAACTTTCATCGACTTTTATTACAGAAGTTAGGTCCATTGGATTTTAACACAGGAAGAGGGTTAGGATCCATTGTTAATGTTAGGCTAAGAAATCTTACTTATGAAATAGGCCGATTATAAAATGAGGCGTACTTATGATCTTGTTACTGATTTTAATGACATAATAAATTATTAGAGTCGTGCATAATCTTGCAATATTTTTAGATGTCTAATGGAGAAAAAAGAATTAGTATTTGTAATAAGTTGCTTCGTCCATTACTTGTCACGTGATAGCACTCTCGGATAATAAAAAAAAACGTTCCGGGCATCAAGTTCTGTACGTATCACTCAAGATGAAGACACCAATATCACACATAACGAGTTTCTAACCAAGTCTACCTTTGATACATTCAGCAAATGTCCGGGAATGTTCATGAATTACATGTGTACGTAATTTGTGTAAATTATTTTTTTAACTCATGGTTTAAAATAAAAATTTTAGCCATCAAAGTGAAGGTAGAGAAATTTTGTTGCATCAGATAGTTGACTAAAATTTACAATATTGTAAAAAGGAAGAAATCTTTCCATATCTTCTATGAAAACACCAGTACGATCAGTGATCATTGATTTTAGAAATGAATTTTGATATATGAAACTATTTTATAATGAACATTTTAATATCTATATATACAAACTTGTGATTTAATTTAATAATCATATAGGAACCACCATGTCATTTGATTTCATCTGCTTCTACTGTGGTGACTTTTAGCTTGATCAACGGGACATTGCTCAGCTAAGGAAAACTTTTAAATAGCAATTAGTGTCCTTGTTTGCGCAACAAAGATCACAAAGGACTTCAACCAGTAACGGAATACAAACAACAAAAAAGCAAATGAATTAATGTGTGATAAAATTTAATAAAAGTCGGCTCACAACCTTTTTTTTTTTTTTTTTTCCTCTCCTACCCAAATTTTTTCATTAAAAAATCCGTAAAACTAAAAATTAAATTTCTCTCGCCTTAAGGAAAAAAATTGAAGGATCATACCTCAAACAAAAATTATTGACAATTTCTAGGACTTCTTTCAATGAATTCTGATTTGCCGTTTGACAGATGGGGGTACACTTAAGAAAAAATACCATCATTACTCATTATACTGACAACCCCCTAATTTTTTGCTTTATATCAATCCCTAAAATGAACAATCTAAGTATTTAACTCAATTTTTTGAGATCACAATAGTAAGTCCAGGAGTAGGGACCTACCTTAAATGCCAGTACATGTTAATTAAAGCACTATTTATCTAATAAAGTAAATGGATAATATTAAATTAAATCATGTGTTTAATTTGACTATAAATCAATAAAATAAACATATTGGTTACTTATATGAAGATCAAAACATGCGATTCAGTTATCCGGACGCTTCATTTATGCGGACGATTTTGCTGGAAACCAAAGTGTTCGGATTAACGAGGCTCCACTGTATATACATAATTATTTGAAACATATTTTGGAATCTCTTTCAAAACAACTACAGAACCCCATGAATAGTGATGTTAATATGCAAATATCCCTAGATAGTGCAGGTACTTGCTTTGTTTTGCTCAAAATCTTGATCTTTTCAAGAGTTCGACATTTATGTTCATCACCTCGTCATTTCCACTCCAATGTTATTTTTGACGATCTGGGCCCGGTTTTTGAAAAGGTGGTTAATTTTAACACAATGGTTGAAGTTAATGCAGTGTTAAATCCTAACCAAGTGATTGTAGTTAACACAATGGTTAAATTCTGTTTTTCGAAAGCAATTTAACACAATGGTTATTAAGCTAACACCGTGTTAACTGAGTTAACCACATGCTAACTATTTGATTACCCATAATGCACGTTTACTTCCTATGTAAACAATAAGACTTAAGGTTAATGAAGTGATTATTCTTGGATATTATTCTTTCTGATATGATATATAGGCCTAATTAAATATTTTCATTGTTAATAAGCGAATTCGAATGGTTCATATTTAATTAATAATTATCATTACAGTACACATGATCGAATCGTTCAAGTAGATATGCTAACTACCAATCACTATGATATTCATTAATCTGAGTATGAAAGCGTGTTTTATTTTTTTTGGTGTGTGTGTGTGTGTGTGTAGAAATAACAGTGAAGGTGTTAAAAAAACCGGGGGGGGGGGTGGGAGGGGGGGCTGTTATACATGTCTTGAAAATCAAATTAACTATAGTGAGCCATTATGGTGTACTACATGTAAAAAAAATTATTAATAAAGCTACAGCTGGGTAAATTGAATTTGGCCGATGAATTTTTATGGCGTCGAGCTTGCCTCGACAGACATCTAGTCATCGTGCTGAGAAAAAAACTCTGACTGCGCACCGTTTTGTACAAGTGCTAAAAAATATAGTACTATAATCGTCAAATAAATACAAATTTTGTAATTCTTTGTGTATGAGTAGATGTCTATATTTAATTTTGATTTGATATATGTCTTGTATACGTACTAATAAGCAGAAAGAAAAATGCTTTGCGTATGACTGAAGTAACAGGTCCACGCTCCCCGTCGAAGCCTCATCAATAAGCAGAACTTCTTTTAAACACGCGTAGAAATATTGTACTGTTTTGTACGTTGATTAATCCATCGAAAGGCAGATTTTAAGCATCATATCAATTGCTGCATTTATTATAGATTAAAACCGAATTAATTAAAAATTATGTAGATCTATAACCTTGATCCGTCGAAGTTTTCAACTAGGCCAAGCGTGTATTACATAACATCACGAGGTTGTCGGGGGTTTTTGTTTTGGAAAGATAGCATGGCCATGGGTGACTAGGTAAGGTGGCGTGGGCGATAGATCACAGGCGCTTGTTTCATAAATGTTTTTATATAGTATACTTTGCAAAGTTTATGAAACAAGCGCCTGTGCGATTGATCGAAAGTTAAGTTTGACTTGAAATTTAAGACTAACAGGGCAAGTAAACTATATATATAAAAGATGTCAGAATATTTGTGTTTTAAATACTATCATTAATAAAACGTTATAAATTGTTTTTATGTTCGGTAACATCATTGCGTCGTCCGTCTAGAAATTATTAGCACATTTTCATTTGTGTCCCTTGCGTTTGTTCTTTACCTAAACTCTTTTCTTGTAAAATGCCGACTTTAACAAATTTTAGTATTTTGACACATATTCAACGCACGAAGATTGGATTTGTCAGATACCTCGGGTCAGATACACGTGCTTGTGTTTGTAAACGTAGTCAACACCGTAATTTGTGAGGAACAAGAAAGGAAATTTTTGTGCTGAAATTAATATCAACATATTTTATTAAGAGGGAAACACATTTTCATTCGTGTCCTTTGCGTTTGTTCAGACGATAAATATTGCCTTGTAAAATGCCGATGACCACAAAGTTTAATAATCAATATAATTATATTTTATAGATAAGATATCGGTCTAAATTTATACATTTGTAGTCGACTGTAATTTAAGTGGATCAAGGAAAGGAATTTTTTTTAACACAGTTTGATAGTATTTATTGAGACACAAGATTCAAATTTACAAATGCAATAAACAGTAATCATACGATATCAACATTGAAGTTTGATGTACATTTAGATTAACCAAAGGAAACTTTGTTGCTCTTGAAAAATCATACGAAAAGAGAATCCTGTCTCCATTTAAATGGGAAAAACCTTACCATGATTTATTGCTTTTATATTTGCTTCCATTGTGATATAAAAAAAAACATGTTTGACGTAGAAAAAAATCACAAAATTATAAAGTACGGTAAGTTTCGCTCTGAAAGACGTTTCGCTCCAAGACGATTCGCTCCTAGAGATTTGCACCTAATGTGCATTTTCCAATACCCCAATACATTATAAAGCGGCCTTGCATATCATAATTAAAGAGTCTCATTATGTCTTAGAATTAAGAATAATCCCACAGATGTAATTATCAGATTTTGAGTAAGAGTACCATATGGCGGTAGTTTTCTTTATCTTCTTTCAATCACCGTTGGTTGGCATTGATTTGTTTTGTGAATCTGTTAAAAAAACTTTTAAAATTGGTAATGAATATTAAAAGACAAAATGCTATTAAATAATTATCAGACAAACATTTCTAGCGAAACATTTTGGTGCTAACCGCCTTTCGACGCGAACCGTCACGAGGCGAAACGTCTTTTGGAGCGAAACATCCCACACTCATTTATTTGCCCCCATGACATCGGATGATGATGGTTGTGATTATATGAGCAATTCACCATCAGCAGGAAAATCGTTTTACTATGCATTGCTATGTGAAAGTGAGGAGGTTGAAGCAGTTTTATTAGAGAAACTCCTGATGAAATCTAACATTATGGTGAAAGAAAATGAAGTAACAGACATGGACATTTTGTCATAATTTGACAAATAAGCAAAGTGAAAAAGTTGAGAATGGAGCACACATGCGTGCATGTGTTTTTGTTTTAAAAATGCTTGCATTCTTTAGTGCTATTGGTATTAAATTAGTTCTTTCGCATGAAGTCTTCCTCAACGCACGACGCCATTGTGGCCTTCGGCCTTTGATTTATATATGCCAAGACTTTGAAAGAAGTTGAGTCTGTTTATGAAAAAAAAATTACCTTATGATAATCTGTTCATGTACGTAATTGTATTAATTTCATTTCAAATCTTATGTTTTTAATTCTGATGGATGCATTATAATGCCAAACTTCCTTGATCTACCACTCCATTTCCATTAGGCTAAGGGAGATTAATCTGACGAGCAATTCGCTAAAGGTAGTTATCATTGATAGATTTTCTTGCAGTGGTGGCGCGGCTCTGTCATCAATTAGTGGAATCTTCCAAATGGCGGCAAGTGTTAACTTTGAACAATTAGACAATAACCAATAGTAATACATGTTAATGTGTTGCACTGATAAAGAATTTAAATACAGATAGCCTAATACAATGTACAAACATAATGAAATAATATTTTCATCAATAAAAGATATTGCCTATAAACCAAATTATCTTGGATTGTATTAGAAAGAACTGGCAAGATTTCTGTAGACGAATCTAGAAGTTATCTAGACAATCGAAAGATTGATTGATTGATTATTTATTGTTTTACGTCCCACCGAGAATATTTCACTCATACGGAGACATCGACAATTGAAAATGTGACTTAAAGTCATCCATAGAATACAGAGGAATGGAATTGATGTGTACTTGCGATACATACTGGTGTTTACAGAAGATCATTTCCTGACTCTGGGGCTAATTGGGAATAATATTTTTACGTACAGTCTACAGATATATGGAGGAAAATTTTGAATTAAACTTGTATTTTCTTGTTCCTTGTGTTGAGACAAGTTCATTGACACATATGTGGAGGGCCCTAAGTTTCATGACTACCCCCACCCCCTTTTCAAAGTGTTCTAATATTTTGAAAACTGTTGAGATCCTCACCCTCGGACCATATGTTTCCTTTCTTCCTTATTGTTGAGGCAAGTTCATTGTGGAGGGCCCGATGGTCATGACTGACTCTACCCTTTTAAAAGGTTTGATATCTTGTTTTTGTATTCTGTTGGGAACTTGTGAGATTGATTACTTTTCGTTCGAAGTTTTTGGCCCCAATTTGTTTGGCAACTTACATTGATGGAAGTCCACTATTTTATAAAGTTTTACTTTCATGTTCGGATTTCTAAACATTTCAGTTGGACATCACTGAAGAACAATTTGTCGAAATGCGCATTCTGGTGCATAAAAATTGGTACCTGTATTATTATTATATTATGACCCCTGGGTCGAGGCCTCTGCTGGTGGACTGTTGTCCCGAGGGTTACAGCCCAGTTGCTATGTATGATTACTAGCTTGAAATATGATATGTATTTAATTGCAGTGGTAAAATTAGAAATTCATATCAAATAGGATTATCTCCCTCAGGCATAGCTCTGACCTTCGAAGTTTTTGGCCCCAATCTTTTTGGCACTACATTGAATCACTTTTATAAAGTTTTACTTTCATGTTTCGGATTTCCAACATTTCGGTTTGAGCTCACTGAAGAAAGAACATAATTTGTCGAATGCGCATCTGGTGCATAAAAATGGTACCGTATATTATTTATATCTTTGCCTTTACCTCTGAAAACTATTGAGATTCCACCTAACCATATATTTTCTTGATCCTGTAAGGAGAAACATTCATTAACACACATGTGGAGAGCCCCTGGGGATATGTGTGCCTTGCACTCTTATAAATTGTCTTTTATTTTGGATAGTATTGAGATCTCCTACCTCAGCCATATATTTTCTTGATCCTTATTACACCCCCGCTCCAAAGGAGTAATGTTTTGCCCATGTCTGTCATTCGTCTATCCCCCTTTGGTTAACATGTTCCTCAGCAACTATATATCACAGGTACTAATATGTGTGAAGCTTTATATAGGTATGGTGTATCGCGGGATGCATTTTCAGGTTTTTCAGATATCTACTTCCTGTTTGACAAAATCGTGGAATTTTTCATATATAGTGCGACATATACAACTTTTTCGCAATATCATTATCTCAGCATCTATTTATCGCAGGCTTCTAATATTTTACATGACACTTTCTATAGGTATGGTGTATCATGGGATGCATTTTCAGATTCATCAGATATCTACTTCCTTTTGCCGAGGACATGTGCAACTACAACGTAAAGGCAAAGATAACGAACAGTGGATCATCCTCGTAAGTCCTAAATAGAATACAAAAACAAGAGTTGGGCAATCACGGACCCTTGGACACCCCAGAGGGGATCAGGTGCCCAGGAGGAGCAAGCATCCCCTGTTGACCGGTCAACCGCCGTGAGCCCATCAGTCTTGATCAGGTAAACGAATAGTCCGTAGTCCATTCAGTGTGTGAACAACGGCTTTAACTATGGCTATGAAACACATATCAGAAGCATTTGACTCAATGATGGTCATATTGGTAAACTAAACTTGTTATAACGACCATAGATCTACGAAATGCTGCTCCAAACGTGACTGTTTGAAACCCCCCAACAACAACCTGTCTGTAAGTAGCTTTCCTCGATTCAAAACTGATCGTACGCAGAACAAGCTCTTGCGTATCGAATAAGTTGAGGACACACTCACCATACGCAGGTGATGATGGAAATTGCTACATATAATAGGGAAGTTGACGAAGGAGAAGCTGAAATCGTCCCGTTTGTCATAAAGTTGAGCTGTTTAGCCTGCCGTAATTGTCAATGTTCTACAAAATATCCAAGCACGAAGCAGACATGGAAGAACTCTGTTGTCCCCCTCTCTAGTTCGTTGGGATTACTGAATCGACATTGAATGAAAATAATCCGCATGTAAGATAAAACATCGTCAATATATCGAAATGTTGAATCAAAGGCCACCGCCAGAGATTTCTTCCTTTCATGTAGAAGCTCCTGAATGATTCTGCTTCATAAGAACACAAAAACAGGCCAGCCAACAGAGGGTTGTTACAAAGGCGCTTCTTCTTTTAATTTATCATGGCGGTCGGTTTTCTTTGTGGGTTTTCTGGTCGTTTTTTTGGCTGGTGGGTGGGGTTGTGGTCCGTGATGTGTTTATTTGTTTTTTTGGTTTTTTTTTGTGATGTGTTTCGGGAAATTTGTTGAGAAGTCATATGTTTTTGATGTTGTTGATATGTGAAGGTTTGTGTTTTGGGATTTCAATTCACTAGAAGTTCTTTAGAGTTTTTTTAGAATCCACATTTGTTTTACACCACTCTGGCATATGTAGTTTCACAATACTTCTGAAGTTTGCTACTTAGGCTGTCAATATTTTCGTGAGGAGTAAAGACAGGGGGGTGGAACATTTACGAGATCCAGCAACATATCTTTGTTTGTAAGGGGTTGATGAAGTTTTGGAATCCAGTATATGGTAGGTAGTTTCATATTTCTTCCGTCCCATTGACTGGGATATTAAATGTGTTTAAAACTGAAGCATGATTTTGAAGAATTTCGTCTTTTGAAAGGGCAGTAGGAGTGTAAGTACGATATACGCAGCT
>CAJDSM010020256.1:16873-41124 GCA_903981925.1 Ostrea lurida
CGCAGGGCCCTGTTTCAGCATCCACGAGAGCCTGTTACAACTTTCACGAGGCCTGTTCACACTTCACGAGGCCGGTTCATACTTCATGAAAAGTGTGTCAGCATGGAGCAAAACTCAAATTTACTTATCACTTACATTCTAATTTCATTTCTATCAGAATTTCCAACAGTTAAAATAGATGTAGTTCTGTATTCATACACCCCGTGTTTACACTACATTGCATTCATGAGGAAATGACTGACATTACAAATTGTAAATTAAATGACATTTTATGCGAAAACATTGGAAAAAGATCAAAAGTGAACTCATTTCAATTTTGTAGTTCTGAAACTTGATTTACCACTTTTCGTAAGGAACTCACCCGTTCTACGTATTCAAACACCAGATAGAGTTTTCCTTTCCGTCGGAATGCCTCTCGCAGTTCCACGATGTTCTCCTGCTTCAGGGTCCGCAACATCTTGAGCTCTCGAAGGGTCGTTCTTTTGACATCGTCATTTTCTGCACAGAAAAAGGATAAATCATACACGTCTCATCTCAATATTGATCGTGCAAAACAACAAGAGGTAAAAGATAATAACATACTGGTGTAAAGATTAGAAAACAACGGCCTATGATAAATCTGAAAACAAAAGGAGTTTTCCTCTGCCTAATCCAAGTACATGTGTATATTACGGAAGAAATTTACGAAAATATTCCCAAGGATACTTCAGTTGTGTGCTATACAAAGTGCTCATGGAGAGATATATGGCATGGCCCTAAAAATGTGAATTTGAGATTCCCTGAGATTTAAGTAGGGATCATGCATACATAGAACATATAGACATTAGTTCTCTTTGATTTTAAATCTCACTTTTTCACGATATATTGATTCATATTAAAAGTGAGCTTTTCTAAGCTTTAGGGTCCTGAAATCAATGAATTTTGTTGACTTAAGTTTAAAGCCTATAAAAATTTTCTGAATTTTTTTCCACAAAAAGTCTAGTCCCAGTAATCATTCATTAAAAACAGTTTATGCCTCATTAAAAACCATAACATCTTTTATAATCCACAAAAGCTTTTCAAATCAAAATTAAATTGCTTAATAGAGATCGCAAACAGTCAAGTATAAATTTTTGAAGAGCATTATCTATTGTCAATCTGCGTTCCAGATGATTATGTCAATACAATGGTTATTAATCCTCGTATGGTTATTATTTATTGATGCCAGGTACAGCAGACTTCGGCAGGCTATCAGAGGCTGCACGGCAACGATGGAATAGGCAATCCAATCAGTTTAATGGCTAAATAAACAATGCTTCAGTTTTGTTATCAGAATCCAATATGAAACAATTCAGTGGCTACTGATATGGCACTGAAGACTCAATGTTAAAGCCTCTAAATCTCTAAAAATGTCAAAATTATTTGAAAATGGATATACCTGAACTGGAAAATCTATTGCACATTTATAGATCAATTGATGTGTATGTCAGTTCTATTAGGGACATTATGTATAATTTTTCATCACATTTCATGTACGATTTGCTTGCATTCTTTGTCTTATTTCTACATAAAAATCATGGGGTGTGTTGCCATGTTTGTTTTAGATTTAACATATTTTGATAGTTCCTGGTTGTTGCAAATAAAAATTTAATGTCAGCTCCAATGTATTACTACAGTAAGTTGCATTTAAACG
The DNA here is from genome assembly GCA_903981925.1 of Ostrea lurida. NCBI lineage: Eukaryota > Metazoa > Mollusca > Bivalvia > Ostreida > Ostreidae > Ostrea > Ostrea lurida. Next base: position 18,546 of record CAJDSM010020256.1, read on the forward strand.
TACTGCAGCAAAGGAGGAGAGAAAAATCTTGGAACAATCAGATATTGAACCTCAGACCCGCGCTTGCATTACTAGTTAGATGATCTAACCACTGAGCTACCCATTCCAATATACAAACTATGGTAATAAATTTAAACCTACATGTATTTCAATTAAAGAGATGAAAAAATAATTTTTTGAGAAAATGTCATTATGACAATAAAATTGCCAATTTTGATGTTTCAACTTTTGACAGAGCAATTTTTTCACTTAGTCTAATGACAATTCAAACTACAGTCAAACCTTGTTATCTAGAACTCAATGGGGCTGAGAAAAAACTTTGAGATATCAGAGGATTTAAAATATCATCAAGGATAAAATACTAAATGAATTAGCGGTTGGAACTTCCGAACGACTTCGACACAGCCATATGGTATTTGAGATATTAGTGTTCAAGATACCGAAGTTTAACTGTACATGTAATATGTCTGTTTTTGTGTGGTTCTGAAGAAATGCTATTTACAATCTTAGTAACCATTGACAGTACAATAACATACATTTTTATATATTTTATGTCTAGACTTCTTGATGAATACAAAATATTCAGTAAACAAAAAAAAAGCGCCTGGCATGATCTTAGGTGTCACTGTTTGCTTGTGAGACCCATCAATTACAATGGACATCCATTACTCTGCATAGAAAAAGCATCTAATGATGGCACCAAGCTAATCCTATTCCACAGTTACTGGGCATTAACAATTTGAAAGATACGTCAGAATGAATGGTACGAAGCATGCAACCTGGAATTAATCCATTTGAGAGTTCTTGGAAAATCATCAAAGTACTTAGTGGATTTCTGACGTCTGTCTTTAAGAATTATGTTTGTTCCTCACAACACATCGTCTGGCCGAATTTTCTGTCAGTTTACTTGCTATACTTTGTTGTTACTTGTGAAATACATTCAGTCATTACGTGTGTATTTACATTAGCACGATATATCACCATAAAGAGCCTCAGGCATAATCATAAGTATAACGCTTATTTAATGTTGAATCCCAAATTATAAACATGATAGTATTCTATGCGACACGATGTACAGTCAGAGGTAGTTCATCCATGAAAGTGCCAATGGTATGAGGGGCCGTTTTAGTATCTATTGTCATATCAAGCCTGTACCCAGGGGGGTGCGTTTTTGCATCCCCCTGCAGAAAGCAAAATGGACTATTAAAGTCAGATTAGAGAGGGAGACATCATGAATTTTCTCCCTTCACTTGACCAGCTCTCAACCAATCAAATTGCCTGTATTATTCTGAAGGATAATAATACTGTAAAGGGGGAATATTCACATGGGTTTTATTTTCGTTATATTCGACGTGATTATATTAATAAGCGCAAAAATAAAATCATCGCGAAGTGCTGTTCAATGTATATGGGGGTATGATTTTAATTCAGTCTCTTTACTTTCCGTGAAATTTAAACCATCGCGAAATACCGAAAGATAAAAATTGCAAAATTTTAGCCCTGCTAAATTAAAGCCGTTTACAGTACCTATTCTAATAGAATCAGTCTGATTGACATCTTCAAATTGAATTTATATCTTTTTGAATAGATTGATATCATCAAATCGAAAGCCCAATAGGTGATCATAATTCTCTTATCTGCATTGGTGATATCTATTAATAGCAGTCCACTGTGAAACTGGTCAAAATATGACGGGGTAAAAACACACCAAAAAATTCCATTTATCTGAACATAAAAACGAACATAAAGAGACTTAAAAAATTGTAGTTCCTGAAGTCACTGATAGGCCTCCTACTCAAGTTCCAGCTATAAAAAAAAAATGTCCATACCCTGTTTTCATGGTTAGGGCTTCACACAGGGAAAAGTATCAAATTTTATGGCCTGCAAAATCGATAGCCTTACTGATTATTGGGTAATAAAAAATCAAGCTCCCTGTCAATACAAGAGGCTTATCTACAAGGTTCCAGAAAGAACGAATTAGATTGTCATTCAATAAATCAATACTTTAATAATTCTGGAATAAAGTCATCTCTTCTGAGTGTACTCAATATATTAAATGTCCAAAATTTTCTTATCTCAAAAGAACATTCTTGTCTTTTTTGACAAATATATAAACTGTTAATATTTTTCAATTTCTTTTTATGTGTAAACTTTCAATCAATATAGAACTTGCTTTTGAAATGGCCTTATAAGTCTGGGCCCTGACAAGTTGATATGATTTCTAGCAATGCACTCCTCCTATCAGTCAATATAAGGTTACCCAGACTCTATCCAATTTTAACTGCTCAAGTTAAGAATATGTATACATTGCAAACAATTAAGGCCATTAAAATTTTATTCTCTTATTTATATTATCAACAAAGAACTTTAATGCTTTCAGAGACTAATGACTAGAAAACAATTTGTACTTCAGACAAAACCCTTGTGTTCCAAGCACTAAATATACCTGAAGTAAGTATCTATGTAAAGTTTCACATAACTGTTCTTTGTGTGCAATTGAACGCAAAATTTAACCTTTGTACCCAGTGCTGATTTCTAATCTTTCAGTCCCAAGAAAAGGACTTAAATCTCACTACTGTATTCATTTGAAAATATTAACTTTGGAGTTCGAAATGCTGTAAACGCTAAATCGTGCAAATCACCTTGAAACATTTAAAGTGTAATTTAAAAACTTTGAGTAAGTAGGTTATCTAACACACTTTTTGATGTTGAGTGTGTAACATAATTTCAAAGGATTGAGGTTAATTTTATAATTGACGAAGTATGGGCCGATTTTGAACTGTTGTCCAATGTCTGACTATATCATTGAGACAGCTGAATTCTGTCATTACCTCAAAGAAGAAAACAGATCAACAATATATAACAATAATGCACAAGTTCCTAATGCATTCTCAATGATAAGTTACTAGTAAATTGAGGATCTGTTTATTTCTTCCAGGTTATAACATTAGACCCTGAGACCCTATATTGAATATACCACATGGTAATCCACTCACAAGAAACTTCCATAATTTTACCCTCGAGGTGTGGGATTCACGTTTTGATCTGTTATGAAATATGTATTGAAAACATTTGGACATTTATGCTAATTCTAACATTTTAAATATTTTGTAAATATCTGTTCCTTGAGTCACATCTGCCATTATCAGCCAAAAGTGACGTAGCACTGTCCTAATGAGGTCAATCAATAGATGCAAATTAGCTCTTGCATTTTCATTGAGGAAGCAAAATTAGTTTTAATAGCAGTGGAATATTAAAATTTTGTTTTGCCTCAGACTAAAATGTTGCTCTGTCATTGGTTAAAATGCATCACGTGACTGTCGTCTAAATTTCTTTAGCAAAATATAGACGGTAACATGGCGGACATTATGTCTTTTTCAGTATTGAGACTAACTTTTCATCATACTGTGCCGTCTATATTTGGTCCTCATCAAAACAAAACACTTGTTAGGTTTGTTACTGACTGTCTACAGAAATATGTTGGGCTGTTCAAGTCCATAGAAGGCTCGGTTTTGCCTCTTACAATAAGTAATATAATATAATGTAAGCACGCAACATGTTTTCAAAATGTGACACTTTGATATTATGAGCAATTTTATCATGTCTAGGCCAAGGAATATTTCTCAACAAAAGTCATGTTTATTATTGCTTAAATTAAATTTTAAAAGTCTCTTTTACATTTTAAGTGTTTTTGGTGACTGAGAATAATGAAACTTTTCATTAATAAATTCATATGTACATGTTTAGAAGCAAGTCCTTTCTGAAAAAGAGTCTTCTCACTTTTTTTTTTTTTTTTTTTTTTTTTTTTTTTTAGGTTTTTGGATGTTTGTTTTGTATCTTATAAACCCTATAAATCCTTCAGTGCTATAATTGTTACAATGAATTAAAGACTCAGTAATATTGACTAGGAATGATCTCCAAAAGCTTCAGCTAGCTCAATCAACTTAAAACTGACAACATTAATGGACACCACTCCAGTTCCTGAAATCAATTTGCCATCACTTCCAGGCTGCCCATATCCAAATCTGCCACAATATTTCAGTGAGCACATTCTGTGTTGTACTGTAAATTATTAAGGAGCTTAGGACACAAGTTAGGGTCTAATTTTTGCCCCAATATGTTGAGACATCCAAAAGGAACAATCACATTAATGGCTCTTAAGTCTTTTTCATTCTTGTAATTATGACATCACCACAATAGGATTTTCTCATTTGGAGATAAATACAAATTGGTGAAGTAAACAATGTGTTAAACGTAATCATAGTCCCAAAAAACATATATACAAAATCGAGTGTAGGGCAACACGGACCTCCGACAAAAGCGAAGGCAGGATCAGGTGCCATGGAGGAGTAAGCATCCTCTGCTGACCGGTCACACCTGCCGTGAGCCCTTAGTTGAAATAAAGTAAACGGGTTTACCCGTCATCAAATCTAGTAAGAAAATGACAGTCTAACAAAGGGTATGAAACTTTATACTGCAAACTCTACAATAATTTCTATTAAATTCAAACTATTAATCACATTCAAACAACATCACCAAACTTTGAAAAAAAAAATTATTAAACTTTCAAAATATAATCCTAAAATATCTTCTGGCAAATTCTGATTTTGTTCCAAGAGAAATGAATCAAAAAGGAAACAACTAGGTATTTTCTGGTGATTTCTATACCGTAGTTTGAGACGAAACTTCTTGACATTTTTATCGAGGCCAGAGTTAAGAACATCCCATTTTTCTTATTTGATCAACTCAGTCTAAATTACTCCATTTCCCTCATCTGAAAGAACTGCATGGGGCTTTCTTAGTCTATCCTGAATTACCATTAATCTGCCTTTAAATACAACATGTGTCTCTCTTTTACATACAGGTATAACCACAAATCTCCTCTTATTCTTCTCTGAAAATATTGGTTTCTTTTTAAAAGAGACAAAGCTTTAGAACCATTTGCAGTATAAAGTTTCCGTTCAATTCATGTGGTGATAAATCAGTGCCGGGGACAAAATCAATACAGACGTGGAATTTTCACCTGATCTTTACTGAATTTAAAATATATGATCAAATTGAACTTGTTATTAAAATCCCATATACTACTACCAAAACAGTCTCAAACTGCCTTTCAAATACAGACCAGGATCAAGACATGTGAAAAACAGACCCATAAAGTCAACAGAAGATTCCTAAACTTACCAATCTCAAATGAATTTGGTGTCAGAATTTTCAAGCTGTTTAGCCTTGATAAGACAAGATGTTATGGAATAAGTTTAATAAAGCAGGATTTGGGTTTTGGAAGGATCATGATTACATTGTATATTAGTTTATAAAAAAAACAAAAAAAAAGCCCATTAACACAAAACATGTTGTCAATCTCTGTTACACTACCTAGAAGGTAAATCATTAATTCTAAAACTAAAGAAATATATATGTAATATGCTGTGTCAAAATATCTGACACTATGCTAGAAGCAATATCAAAATTTATTCTGCAATGAATTCTGATGGATTTGGAAAACTTTCATCAAGAAATATTCATGTATCCAAAATGGAAAATAGATATTGTATATGAGTAACAATATGATGAACAGAGTCTTGTCTTTTTTTTTTAATTAAGAATTTTGAATACGATCCATTGGTAAACTATTTGAATAATCATTTAACTTAATCTAAATTATGTAAGAGACAGATTGGGTTATTCATACAAAATCATGGTGAAGGATCTCCTTCCTTGAGCTTATATTTCAAAATTAAAATAAATGAGCATCAATTTTCTTCCCAAACACAATGACAGTTTGTTTCCACATCTACTATTAAACTGCTTCATATTGTGTGTACATTAAATTTAGAGCACTACTTTTATAAGATCTCCAATGCGATTGTATAGTTGTTCATGTTGTGTGGGTCTTTTCGCTAATTTTAATTGCTTGCACGTATCTAATTACCTGACCATCAATCTATCGGAAAGTTCTCGCCGTACACGAGTTATGAACTGTAAATGTAGATATAATCTCAGGACTCCATCAATTATTCACTGTATAATATTGAATGGCCTCAGTCGCCCAGGAACACAAAACAAGGAGGGTACTACGTTGCTATAGATCATAACTTAGAAAGTAAACTACAAACATATATACCTCGTAATACAATGACAAAACCGTGTGTGTGTGTGTGTGTGTGTGTGTGCTTATATGCTGATACACACCATCAATCTAATTACATCTCTCCGTTGCACTACTTCAAACCTTTATGATGGAAGTGCAATGGACAGAAATGCTATGATTATAAATTGACATTCAGAGGTGCACCTACACTAATTGGTATCCAAAAAAAGAGAGAATGGACTTTGTAAGACAGCATCCTAGGTTAAGAGATCCTTGACTTTATGGCATTGAGCACGTATCTAAGAATATTTCCTCTCAATTTAAAGTATCTAACATTTTCAGATACCCTGTTCATCAATCTACTGAGAGAGCACATCATCCTACTGAGAGAGCAGAGCTAGCTTTATTCATTGCTGTTGAAGTCGGAATCAATCAACATTTCTTGAAAGTATACCCAGGTACTACATATACAGGGAAATATTTTGTCTCCATTTCATTTTCATCAATATCCTAAAACTGGGCAAATCTAAAACTGGACATAATTAGAAATGGGCAAATCTAAAAGTGGACAAATCTAAAACTGGACATATTCAGAACTGGGCAAATCTAAAACTGGGCAATCTAAAACTTGGAAAATCTAAAACTAGACAAATCTAAAAATGGACAAACCTAAAACTGGGCAAATCTAAATCTGAGCAAATCTAAAACTGGACAAATCTGAATTGCCATATTCACTTTTGTAGAATTTAATCCTTAGCAAAAACATTTTCTATTGCTTATGGGCAAAACTAACACTGTATGAAAATATCCTTGTAGACAGTGGGTGTACTATACTCCATTCAAGCACTGCTAACAAAAGTTTTATTAAAGAATAACAGCTTTTGGTCCCATTTCAATTGTGCATACTCTTATCTTAATCAACCCCCCAATACAACACTAGATGCCTCATTTTCTTTTGCATGCATATTTTTCTCTTATCAAAATTTCCATCACTCTTTCTTTTCATTGTATTTTTAATGCCATCTTTACCACAATGCTAAAGTAAAGATCAATGCAATTTCCGCAGAAACAACAGCATGAATCACCAGAAGGCACAACACGTACAGTAATAGTATTCATACAAGCAGAGAAAATGAAGTGAACTTTCGAGAATGTAAAGAAACAAATCAAGACCTCTAGTTGCATAATGATTTTTCTCTGCAGGAGTCTGTAGTCACAGTTTACATGAATAACTGTACATGGCATTATATGCATACAACATGCACAAGTCAACAGACTAATTAAGCTTCAACAAACTCTACTGAACCACAATAACAGCATGGTGCCCTTTTTTTTATTCATTTATTTATTTATTTTTTATTTTTTTTTGGTGAGAGGGAATTCTCATTTATAATATCACCTGTTAAGTATATTTCTTTCATACAAGGCATATAATTACTACAAATTCTAGAATATATACAGTATTCAGTAGATATGTTTTTCTGCCTGTGAATCTGAAAAACCTATTAATGTTACTGGAGTTTAGTTATAATATAGTGTTTAGGAGATCAGAGGACCATTCTCCCATACTACCAGGTCCCTGATTAGGGAACCAGAAAACCATTCTCTGATTTACCAGATCTGTGTTTAGAGACCAGAAAACCATTCTCCCATTTACCAGATCCGTGTTCAGGGAACCAGAAAACGATTATTCGATTTACCAGATCTGTGTTTGGAGAATCTGGAGACCATTTTCCCCATTTACCTTCACTGTCTTTGAATTTCTTCACAGCCACCATTTCTCCAGACTCCTAAAAAGAGAATTCAAAACCATTCTATAAATGACATGGAACTGAAAGAGCCAAAATTGGTGAAATCTATTGGTCTTTCAAAATTGATAATCATTAAGAGATGTTGAAATACCAGATAAGAAACATTCCTCCTGGTAATTAGCTGTTCAAAAGTTCTGTGGGTATATAGAGAGTAAGCTTTGATTATACCTAAAACATGAGCATGCCATAAACAGGGAAAGAAAGCAAAACAATGTCCACGCATGTGTATTCTGATATTGGGAAATTATTTTTTCAGATTGGGCCTTTGTTGTTTATGTAAACATAATCTGAATTATCCTGAGATATTACTGGTCCCCTGCCTGTGATTCTGCCCATTCCATTCCATTTATACCTCTTCTTTTCTGGTAATGCTTTGAGCTATTGATTTGAAACTTGCTGTGCAGCTTTTTAATGAAGACCTATAGATCACATTCGACTTTCATCACAGTTGATATACCTTTACATTTAGATTTATGGCCCTTTAATTTCGTTTTCCACATTTTTTTCATTAATGTTTCAAGACCTGCTGTGTAGCATTCTGCTGTAACAAAGGTAGACGCTTGCTTTGTAAATTATGGAATTTATGTATGATTTTTTTTTTTTTTCACAGTACCGGTAATTATTCATTAGTCTTCCTAAAATTTATCATAAACCAATGATAAACTACATTCATTAAAGGGATGCCAGGAACAGCTCATTTTGGTGAATTTTTTTTCTCACCCCGAATCATTTCATTCCTTCCGAATATAATCAAAAAGATAAATAAATATATGAATGATATATTTTCCAACTCAGAAATGACAGCACGTTTGTTGAAAGTTACACTAGGAACCAACTTACTTAGTAAATTGAATTTTTGTCCAGGAAGCCAAAAATTAAGGGGACATAATTTAAAGATTGTAATTGTTTTTATATGGAAATAATTGCAGATAAATGCATAAAATTGATATTCTTAACAGAAAATTACTTGTATAAGTCATTTGGATTCATTTTGATCCTTTTGAAAACTGTTGCCAAAATGAGTTGTACTATCCCTTTACTGAAATACTGCATGTACAAAACATGCATGGATATATACGCATTGAATAACCTTTATGGTATATCCAAAGCAGACTCTTTATTTTTGGCCTTATATCTTTAAAAAAAGGGGAAAGGAAAAGGTGTTAATCCCATACTTGGTGAATGATTTTTTGAAAAATGCTAAAAATATAGGTCAGTGACCACTTCATGGTGATAGAGAAGATAAAATGACAATCACAACTGTATCCATTTCTCGCTTTAAAAGCAATTTGAAAGAACACAGTGATAAATAGATTTAAATCAGAATATTCAATGTGTTTGTTTTTATTTTGGTGATGTTCAAAATTGTAACATATACTTAAATCACTGTCCTTTAAATCCCCACCTATTGACACCAGTAAAACATTTCTTTCAATCGCTGGTGATTGTTAACCTGTTCTGTATCAATCAACAGGAAAAGCTTCTTGAACGATTGACCAACTTTGTGGTTTCCTATAGCCTTGGAACAAAAACAACCTTAAAAACTTCCAGTTCTTGTTGACAAAAGGTATGATGGTCTGAGCCAGGAGCTAATTGACTGAGAATAGCTAAGTGTATACTAAACCAAGTGTATACTGAACCACTGAATTCGTTATCCACCTGTTCAAGTACAATGCAGTGCAAAAAGCATCGTATGTGATCTGGGTAATTCTCATAATTCTCCGAAAAGTACTGGGTGAAACAAACACCGAGAGCTCAATTTATGCAACTAAATTCTAACTTTTACCAATATTGCATTACTCACTATATACAATTTTTTTTATGAAGGTCTTTCAGTAAAAGACTATACTAAATTGAATAGTTTGTTTATAAGAGGACATTTTTTTTCCCCATTATACATAGAGCCTGTACATTGTATATTGCATGTACAAACATAATGGTACACTGTATAATACTGAAGTAACTATCACATGTTATCTAGCTATCAGCCCCTATGTGAATTTCATGTAAAACTATCACATGTTCTAGCTATCAGCCCCTATGTGAATTTCATGTAAAACTGTAAATGTACTTTAACTGTATGAGAGAGAGAGAGAGAGAGAGAGAGAGAGAGAGAGAGAGAGAGAGAGAGAGAGAGAGAGAGAGAGAGATCTGTACAATTATTTACTACCAAACTATTTCACGTATCAATAAATATCACTGAGAGCAATCACATAATATTAGAAAGTGTCCCCATTTTATGTAAATTAGGTCCATAACTCCTCTAAAATTGGGTCCACTGTGTCAATTAAGGCAGTCAAACAAAGTTAATATCATATTAATTTGCATAATGAGAGAGTGGAAAATAAAGTCAGTGACACCCCAGCAATGACTGAGAGGATGGGCATAATCTATGTTTCCTTTGGACTTCACCATTATAGGGCACCGAGTCTGCAGCAGCATAAAATGTAACTTAAATTCTGCTTGTAAATATCCCTGCACCATGAATTTGCATTTTAATCAATTTGAATTGAAGTTTCTAACCACAAAATAAACACCATTACGGGGCCTTTAAGCTTAACCTGCAGGAAGAGCAAACAAAAGTTATCATCCTCGGGACGTTCTGATGACCAACTTCTGCCCTGGTATCGTAATCTCCGGTGGGTGAATATGGTTCACGATATACGTGAAAGGGTATCAACATTTCAATAGAAGTAATCAGTTTTCAACTTAGTATCCAAAGATATGAAAAGTATTTAGACCCCAGCAACTTATAAAACAACCGATAAAAGTATGGGGATTTAAAGTCAAAATATACTCCAACGGTTATTGCAATTTAACTCTTTGCCGTGATAATGGCATCATTCAAATGGGGGGTGTTACAGCATGTAAAATCTTGCTAGGGGGTTTCTCCGGCAGTCTGATCACATATTGGATAGTTTATCTTGGCAAATACCATTTACACATAAACAGGTATAATGGAAACATGGAGACATTTTCTTCCTCACATTTGGTGTTATAAAGGTGATAAAAATCAATTATTTAGTTTATTGGCCATTTTCTCCAATAATTATAAAACAAATATTTGTGGTTTCAAGTCATATTTACTAATTTGGGTTATATTTGCTGTCTCACAGAAGTATTTGAAATGACACACAATACACAGTCCAAGGGTACATATCAGGGGAACGTCCATTTATGTATTTTAGAAGTCAAAATATTCTGTATAAATCTAGGTTTGTTTTATGAAAGTATTCAATGTCCCTGGCAGAGGTAAGGTGCAAATTTATATCCTGTCTTTGATATCCATGACAATAAGAATTAATACTTTAACCAGCTACAGTGTATAAAGTTAACTGAATCAGTTTGGAGAAGTAACATTTACTTTACCACAAACACACATTATGCATGTATACAAAAATTTCTTAAGAATTTTTTTCAAACATTTTTTAAGAAAAGAAAATGATATGCTGTCTTTAAATGACACATAAAAACTAAGTGTAGAAGTGAGGGAGTCACTAACGTCACCATATCAATTTTCGGTTGACACCCCCCCCCCCCCCCCCATTTACCTAAAGGTAAAATAAGTGGGTCACAATATGGCAAAACAAGTAATATTCTGATGAGGACCTTATTTAGATAAGACATTATTGTTTACAAGAAAATACAATTTTTAGTAAACATATTGGCATTTATAGAACTGTAACAAATACCAGGATTTGTTGATTTCCCTATCAAATATTTATATTGGAAAACTTAATGCAAATAAATCTAGGCAAGTCTAATCTATTGTCACTTTATCAAATAATATTACACTTGATCCTGCCTTGATGTGAGGAGATTATTCAGGCCAAAATAACCGTGTGTGGGGCGTTATTTCGAACACAGAAGAATCTCCCCTCTACCCTAGCTCTATCTGTTTATAGTTACAGCCACAGTGTATATTTATGGTATTTACCCATCATTGAGGGAGTGTTTGGTTAGAGTTCCAAGCAATATTCAATTTCCACAGTGTAAACAGGTGTTCTACTTCAACTTGAACATTTATGATGCGAGATCAAGGTGTTAAGGTTTCACTTCATTCCTTGGTTTTCATGGATAGAGAAAAAATGATATAGGATGTGCATACAATGATGTTCATGCCCGGCCAAAATACCCCACCCACCTTTGTGCTATCTTAATAATTATATTTCTTGGTATTTTTAATTTTAATATGTCACCTATGCATGTTCAAATACCATCTTCTATGGAAGAGTCAACATTACGACAGTACATACACTTGTGTTTGTTTTGATGACGGTCCGTATAATACTAATTTAATTTAAACAATATTTTATTCACAAATAAATACGTGAATGGGATCGGGCAGCAGGCATTGCCTATGTTAGCCCTCTCCCTAATACTATGCATTAATTACTCTGGCAGTGTTCGTATACATGTGTGTTTCAGAAAAAACATCAATTACCTTCTTTGTTTATCAATACTTATATGATTTAAACTATTTTTAGCAGTATAGTTCTTGTATCCGCCCATTCATTTGTACTGACTTATTAAGATATTAAGATATAAGGTCATTAGAACTGAGGGGATTAAGACAAACAAATATTGTGGGAAGCATTTCAAACACTCAAAGTGAAGGCTACAAATCTTCCATTACTAGTGACACAATATCTATATACACATGAGCACCCAGAGTTTGCAATATGACAAACATCAATATGAAAAGAATCTAACTTGCCTTGTGCCTGCATTTCAGCACCACCCCGTAGGCCCCTGAAGTATAAAAAAAAAAATTATAAACAACATTAGAACATTCACTTTTAAAATTAATATAAATGTGCGTGTCAAAGGAAATTTTGTGTACATCATTATAATGCACAGAACTTTCTGTCTATACAGCTGACAAACATGTAAAAATATTTCAAAATTTCTACACTGATAATTTGCTAATTAATACGTACCTTCGCCTACAACACCAAGTATTTCGTATTTGTTCATTACATATCATAGATCTTGACATAGGCACAAGCACTCAATATCCATCATATGTCAGAGTCCCCAGGCATCTGTTGAAATATAATAATACGGGTAATGAGAGGGAGATATAGAAATCAGCTGAAATACTGCATAGAAATTCATTAAATACCCAAAGTTTAAATGTCTACCAGCACATGCATTCCATAGTTCCAGGAGTCAATATTTGCAGTAAAGTGTCTACTAGGAAATATAGTATTCCATTTTAAATTGGCACAAACTGGTTTACATACACAGTACCAGTCCTTCAATCGCCTTGATACCAATGGCCCAAATAAACAATTTGTATTTACAGGTCATAGGTAGCTTGTATAAAGCCAGTGTGATATAGTTGACATATTTTTGTACACATAATAACTTATTACACAGTGAATATGCCAGAAATTTATAATCCCCTTTTGTTGGTTGGAGTTAAAACATTACTGGCGGTGAAACTTTCAGTGACCTTATGATATTTGATCACTTTTACCAGTCCAGGCTGTTACAGCTACCAGATACTACCATGAATGCAAACATGTGTGAAAATGAGGCTTTCTGCATTTTAACTTCCATCATTGCTAAGTCTGTGAATCATATCAGAAACCCGAGATAACACTTTTCTCGCACAAAGACTTCTAAGATATATTCGATAAGTGAAAAATAGACAGAGCTAGTATTGCAATAAATTTTGGCCACATGTTCTTACAAGTAAAAAAACCTATTGTGTTTCATTTAAATTCTGTGTAGGGCGACACAGAACGTCCCTGTGTAATATCCTTGTAGGATCAATAAATCTTCTGAAATGATTTAAAGCTCAGGGGGAAAATATTGGGTGACATTAGTAATCGTATTGTGCAGAATATCTTGCATGAACAATTAATAGTTCACCAACAAATCTTGCTTCTTATTAAACATGTCAAAGTAAACATTATGCTGAATTTCATAGCAGCTAGTAGTAAGGAAAACATTGGACCAGTTGCCTATGGTGGCAGAAATAAAAATATCAAAGAAATATGACAATTGTGAAACTTAATTATGAAGTAATCTGAGTTAATTTACATGTGTAACATTAAATTTGCTTTAGTCATGCGAGATAATATATATATATATATATATATATATAATTTATTTTATTAATATATAATTATATATATATACATGAATGTATTAAGTAGATTGTATATAGTTATGGTTTTATGTCCTAAAAAAAATATACAATTTCAAAAAGACAAATTCCAGTCTAGGGAGCCTTTTGATATTAGGGAGTATTTGAGTATATAAATACAACTTTAAAGTCATGACAAATACTATTGCATTTCTGTTGTTTGGTATTGTGCTAAGAATGAAACATGAAATTGTGGGGGAAGAAAGACATTGAATTGATTAGAAATTAATAATTGACTACAGTAGCTATACGGCTATTGTTGAGTTTTCACCACAGGGTAAATAGAGTATCATCACCAGGTTGTGCAATGAAGGAAACTAGCTTAATTACTAGTGTGACCAGCTAGGGAAACATCATCTATGGTATATGGAAACTATTCCCACAATAACTCAATATGTATTTAAAGTGCATCATTAAAATTGTTTCATATTATAAAATTGTTTCGTTTTAATTATTCTTCAGAAAAGAAACACTATATAGCCTAAAAAAAATTATAATTGGCATGTATAGACCCAATCCAGTCTAGAGTCAAAAAATGTGAAGGGACCTCTATATAAACTGTATAATTAAACATTTTGTAACTAGGGCTGTGCGATAATACCGGTATTCCGATATATTGCGATTCGTTTCTAAAAAATATCGTATCGCGATACGTTTTTTCAATAGCGGTAAATCGCAGAAAATGCTTGGACCCATAAATTACGTTTAGACTTGATATTTCTCATATCTACCATTACGTTTCATATGGCTGAAGCATTTCTGTGACTATTCAGAACACTAAGATATTAGTTTGTTTCTACTTCCAAACAGAGCGACGGAGTTACTAGTAAGCAGCCAAGTCTATAATGTGCCTGACTATATTCAAGAACACTTGTTTTTTTTTTTTTGTTTTTTTTTTTTTCAGGTATTCTGCATAGAAATCAATCTTAAAATCAATGAAATAAGAGAAAAGATCGTTGATATTCTTGTTGGAAAATATTGCAATACATATCGCAATACATTTGATAATATGCAATATATCGCGATGCGGAAAATTTCACCCGATACGCAGCCCTATTTGTAACATAACAGAAAAAATCTTCTGAGGGTCCCCTGAAGTAAATTTAATGAAGTTTACTTTATGATGTCAACAAATTTAAGCCAAATGACCAAGGAAATGAGACATTTCCACTAAGTTAAATAGGGGCCTAAAATCTAAAATGTATGGCCAATAGAAATACTCAACACTAAAAATTTTAATCATTTTCATTTACTTCAAGAATAATATTATCAATCTTATGGGGTCAGCCGCCAAAAGAATATCTAGAAAAGGTCCCCTGAAATAAATGAATGAAGGATTATGCAACAAAAAACACATGAACAATCATCGATTTATTATTTTATTTATTTATTTATAAAATTTTATTGAGAGAGAGAGAGAGAGAGAGAGAGAGAGAGAGCGAGAGAGAGAGAGAGAGAGAGAGAGAGATCTTCATACCATGAAACTTAGAACATATTTCAACAACATAACAACTTTTGTATCTTCCATATTAAAAATGGGATAAATCTAAAATATTTTTCAAAAAAGATCTTTGAAAAAAAAAAATAAAATAAAAAAGAAACAATCGAAGTGATCCCTTACCTTGATTTGGAGTTTAAAATAGCATGTTTAAATCCAACAAAAGCCATGTTTACTCAGCAAATGTTCGAACATGTAAACAACTGACACAGTTTTATGTCTCAAAATAAAGTTGTAATCTAAAGTTTTCACGGTTTAAACAAAAGGATAAATTTACGTCAGAATTACTTTCACTCTCATTCATAAAAATCCAATCAATAACTTTTTATAGACAAGTACTTTCTACAGATGTTACTACTCGGTGTTCTGATCAACATGCTTCGCAGTCAAAGTCCTTACAAGTGCGCTCTGTCCGCCATGAATATTTTCCTTGCCAACATACCCATGATGCACCGTTATTTTTTTTAAGGGTATGGCTAAATGGCGTAATGCACGTAATAACCCACTGTAATACATAATTACCCCCTAGTACTTCTCAAAATCGAATGTTCTGATTATATTTGAAAGTAACGGATTTTATGTACTAAATCAGCAGTGGAGAGTTAGTGGGAAGGAGGATTAGCATATGATTTAGGCCTCTGTCCCACGGGCACTTGAAATACATGACGTACTACGTATATGTCTGTATGCTAATAAAAAGTTCAGTAATAACACTAATAATCTAATAATACTGTTAATTAGTATTAGTATACAGACGTCAAGTCTTATTTACAGAAACAATGGTGCCTGTGATGGAATCTCTGAGTTTTTTAAAGGGCCCAATTAGATGTCATCAATACCCCCCCCCCCCCAAAAAAAAACACCCAAAAAAAAAACAACCCCAAAACACGACGACTAAATGAAACACTACGGAATATGCTCAGAAATAAAATGCAACCAACACGCTGAAATTGAATTAAATTAATTATTCATCCATTCGATCACTGATTTCATGCGCGCGTTGGTGGACTTGAAGTTCGGTATAATTTGATTTGACGATCTCTTTAAAAATTCACATTGGAGATATATTTTTTAATTATTTACGATGCTTTTTTTATATATCATTATGCACGCAATCATTAGAAGAACAATTCAATTAAAGAGATAGTTAATTCAGTTGTAGATATTATAATCATCATATATAGTTGCGACTCTCTCTCTCTCTCTCTCTCTCTCTCACTCTCTCTCCTCTCTCTCTCTCTCTCTCTCTCTCTCTCTCTCTATATATATATATATATATATATATATATATATTGATATGATTTTCAGGTAAAAACCAAGTCACAGGGCAATACTGTATATAATAAAATAGATTTTAAAAAAAACACACACAGTAAAAAAGACAACACATTATAAACAAAAAATATTTGAAGAAACATAAATAAATATCTCTTGAAATTGAGATCTTAATTCTAAAATATTGAACCCCAATAACATTGATTAACACCTAAGGATACCATTAAAGCTTATATAGCTTATTTCCAATGGGGTCCTCTCTCTCTCTCTATCTCTCTCTCTCTCTCTCTCTTCTCTCTCTCTCTCTCTCTCTCTCTCTCTCTCCTCTCTCCTTCTCATCTCCTGTGTGTGTGTGTGTGTGTGTGTGTGTGTGTGTGTGTGTGTGTGTGTGTGTGTGTGTGTGTGTTGTGTGTGTGTGTGTGGTGTGGTGGTGGTGTGCTGTGTGTGTGGTGTGTGTGTGTGTGTGTGTGTGAATTAGTGCGCGTATTAATTGAATTGATAATAGCATTAATTCAGCAATGTTTGCTATCAACAACTGAATTAATGGTCGATATCATTCAATGTAAAACTGAACAAGGCAATGATTGAATTATTGCACGTATTAATTGAATTTTAAAATGCGTTCTTCCTTTGAAGAAAACAACAATTCTATTATAGCGCGCTGCAATTCAGCAGCGGCAATATCATCTATTCAATGGTTAGTGTGCGCATCAGAACTGATGATATAATTAATTATTTGAAGAGATCTTTGATTGAATGATTGCGCGCATGAAATTATAATATCTTCAAATTATTAGAAAAAATGTTCGTTATTTGAGTTTATGTTAATTTGGCGCTCATTGGAAGTCGCAGTTGCAGTAGGTTCCGTGAAGAGGAGGGGAGGGGTGTCAAGAAAAGGCTTCAGAGACGAGTTGATTCTTTTAAGGTCCCTCACAAAGTCGACTTGTTTCTTTTTTGCTCTCTTGGCGATTGTTTCTGTTAACAAACTATGACATCTGTATATACTAGTAATAGCAACAAGCACTTTTCTCGGGGGAGGGGGGGGGGGGCATCTGGTATGTAATTACAGTTCTGCGTGTAGTGGATATAATTATGTAGTTTGTACCAACCTTCAACACCAAACAAAACCGAAAAATGGATAAATAAAAGATAAGGTGTGAAGGACCCTTAATACGCTAAACTCCGTTCAGTGACTATATCGTGTGTGTTACCAAAACAAAAACAAAAACAACATATCCGTGAACCCCGTCTACTACAGTACATGCAATATTACAATTTTTATCGAAACTCATTCATGTTTTAACAGACATCATAATTATAAGTTATTGTCTCCCAGTCATGAAATTCTGGTTTCTGTTCAAACGCGTATAGCCTGCCAATCCGTCACAGCATATGGAAATTATCTTACTCTTGCACACACGAGAGAGAGAGACAGAGAGAGAGAGAGACTGAGAGAGAGAGAGAGAGAGAGAGAGAGAAGAGAGAGAGAGACTCTGTATATATAGCTAGAATTGTCGTTAGTCTAATCAGAATGACATACATGTAGCTCTCTTTAGCCAGAGTATATGTTGCCACTTTTTTTTTTTTTTTTTTTTAATATAAAATCGCGCATTTTGTTACGAGTATGTACAGATTGAACAAATAGATAAAAAAAAGAAGAAGAAAAAAACACAAAACAAAAACAAACCACAAAACACCCCACCCCCAAAATGGGGGGGGGGGGGGGGTCAGCTAGAATGGTGTTTAATCTCAAAAGTTACTTATCAAAACCCTTCTGTATGCGATATTTTTCTTGTTTCTATTGCTTTCAAGTGGACATCGGTTGTATTGAATACATTTAGGTACTACCAGACTATACCAGTCAGAATGACTGCATGTGCACAGACGGAACCGTCCATCTATTTTTATGTAGTAACGTGATTGCGCGTATGTATGTAGAGAGACAGAAAAGTTAATTTTAGCACCACATATAATGTAGAATGCTGTAAAGTATAGGTTCGAAGTATGAGTTATTAGTTGATCCATATATTAGGGGCTCAGTATTAAGAAGGAGGCTTACATAAGATATGGTGAACATATGGGTACGAAAATTAATCAATTGATATACATTGAATTAGACGGCTGAGGATAACACATTAGGGTATATAGATGAATATCTCAGCGGTGAGGACGAGAAAGAGTTGCTGATTGAAGGACACTGCGAGCAAATTTGACTGTACATACATCATGTATCATATTCATGTATATTTTATACTGTGTTACACATTTTCTTCTCCTAAGTGCATCTTTGTAACAATGTGCATTTTCTTACAGGATCCAATTTCATTCCAATGTCAGTGCGAAAACTTAAAATTTATATGTTATATCATCTATTTATAATGATTGTGTATTCCTTATATCGGATTGCTGAGATTGATCGATGTTTGATATCTTCACTTTCAGTCTTATTGATAGCATTAACCCCTCCCCCCCCCCCTTCCACCCCGAGATCTGTGCTGAGGGGTCTCCGCCCCTATGGCATCGATCCGCGAAGCGTTGTATTTGGTGGGAATACGAAAAGTGCCCTCTACTAGTACTGAACAAAGGTTCAAATAATTTAAGTTATCTTTAACTATTTGAAGATATCGTCAATTCATCTGATGCACACATACAAAGTCTCTTCAAATAACTAATGATGTTTTTCAATTCTGGATTATTGCACAATTGAATCGATGGTATCATCAATTATTCTGCTGAACTGATGTGCACTATAATTGTCGCTCTCTTCAAATTTCCAAACTTGAAATAAATCAAGATCTCTTGTTTAGAAAGAAAAATAACCGATCAAATTTAAGAAGCAATCATTTTTTTGTCCACGTTCAGAGATCGTTTGATTTGTTACTTTAACTGGACGCTTAATTATATCTGAATTATTCTGTGTGCTTCAAATGATTTCTCTCGTCGATGAGCGCATCAGTGTGGCTGATTTAATTATTGCTCGCAAAATTTGAATATGGAGCTCAGTATAAATGATTTGATGACCTCTTTATATAATTAATTCAATTGATAATATATTTAATTTTTGCGCGCATTAATTTTATTGATGCGCGTTACTTGCAACTCAAGTTGACGAAAGTAATAATTAAATTGTTGTGGAAGGTAGGCTCCCAATTACCGTTATTTTTAATTGAATTTTAGCGCACATGAGTTCAATTGTTGCTATCATTCGGGGAGAGCAGCAGTGCAGTTAAACTGAGCATTGATCAATATTTCTCATACCGCTAATTCACTTTAAAAATTGCGTGCAAATTAATTCAGAATTGAAATATTATTTGAAGAGCGTTTAACTGAATTGTTGCGCATATTAAATAAATTGATGATATCTTTAATAATTTATATAACATCTTTGATTGCTGGGGTTCTATCTTAATTTGGTGTTTAGTAGATAACTGTATATATTGGTGGAATGTGTCATATTTGGTAGAGTAACGGTTAATTTCTATGGAAACGAGGGGTTATTCATAATCGGTGTCCAGAAAGACCAAATATGAATAACCCCTCGTTTCCACAGAAATTAAGTAACGGTGTGCCGCAAAATCCACGTACATGGTCATTGAACATTAAAGACGATTGGACAGCTTAACGATATGGACATTGCATGATCTGCAAGCTGTCGTCGTGCCGTTTGAATTGTCCGCCAGTACAAAATAAGAAGTTCTGCTGCTCTCTGTCATCTCCCTTCTCGGTCTCTTTCTCTATCATCTCTCTCTCTCTCTCCGATAGTACTTTCAGACTTCATCGTCAAGATCAGTCTCTCTCTTTATTATTTAGTACACTACTGTACCTTGGATACAAAGGTGTAGCTGTTTAATTATTTATATGAGACGTATGTCAATTCTAACTTACACCAATAGAAAAACAAATCGCCCAGTACGTTAGCGTTTAAACCCCAAAGAAGAAGTTTCGTAAAGTAATGCGGCGTGTTTTCGGATTTGCATAACATCTCTCGTCAGAAAAAGGAGGGCGAGAGTCGCACTTCATCGGATTATTCCAACATACAAATCTGCGACGTGAAGAAGAACAGTTTATTGGAATTATACTCGAACATCTAAATAATTATTCATTATGATCCACGGATGTCTGGTTCATTGTTAAGGGAAAGGTATCTAGATTAAATATGTCTTTTTAAATATTTTTTTTTTAAGTATTTTGTATATTTTCATAATTTCCATCATATTTAAGAGATGAAAAATAATGAAAAGAAACAAGAATATTATAAGTACGAATAAGTATTGTACAAATAACAAAATATTTATAGAAAAATAAACAATCCAAAGAAGATTTGACATTATTTTGCCCGAGTGTAAAGCAAAGCGGGCAAGTTTGTTTTTTCCCCAAATCTAGAATTAATATTAGACTTATAAATGGGATATTCATTTATGCATTTCTGTGAACACAGAAGTTTACATAAGGAATATTTCAAAGAATAAAAACAATTCTGGATTAAAAATGGTCGTTCTTTAGACAAATGGATTGGGGGAATGGAGCAATCGACAAGAGTATTTGTCAGCTGTAAGGAACGTGAGAAAGAGCTCGTTTTATACCAGTCTCAGGGACCGAGGATTGTTTGATATCATTAAAGGTTAAGCGAAATAATTGCACAAATCGTTGCAGGAGCAAATTGAATATTTGTGCGATTTGTGGTTAGGATATTTGTAACGGGGCTCACAATTTTTTGGTACATATGAGTTGTCTTCGCAACGTCTCTGTGTACGATTGAATTCCTTGACAAATATTTTTGCTGGCCTGTAATGGTAATCTATGTCCAACTAATGATATGATGAAGTTGGGAATTGGAAATGATTGTTTATGAGTAGATGACGTTTTGTGAGGACGAAGCGAAAAAGACTGTGTATAGAAAGGATAAACAATATTCAGCCTTGGTTTTCGCTGATGTGTTGGGATTTAGTGAGGCGTGTTGGTTATCTGGAATTCTTGTTTAGTCGACTGTAGACATTGTTATTAATCTATTCATTGAGACATGGAGAAATATGGTATTTATGTAAGGAGTTATTGTGGATTCGTCTATGAGCATTTTCATTGTATTTGGACCTCAAACACAGTCTTTCGCGAAAAATAAAAGCTCATCATTGCTTAAGGACTTTGGAACAGACAGCTTGTTGTTATAATATGACGGTGAACTGTTAAATTTGATATAAATATTTTTTTAACACAGTCTGAGATTACTATATTATATTATATATTAGAATCTTATACTTAGCAGATTCTTGGATACGGATTCCCGTTGTTGAGGGCTTGTAATTAGTTTTTTTTCTTCTTAACGTGAGGTGGGATTGTGATCATGGTAGTTGATATAAACATCATGACAGAAGATAGAGTTGTTTATACATTCGTGAGGTGGAGGTCTAAAAAGTGATTGTAGAAACTGGGTATATGTATGAGATTCAAGCAGGGCTAGTGTGAGCGATGCTTAAAAGTAGGAATAATTAAAACCAAGCGTGAAATTACCTTCGGGACATCCGGAACGAGTCTTTATATAGGCATGGAGCAAGGATAGTGCCAGATATGATCTTTCTTCATGCTGTTAATGACGGTCAGCGCAGCGGGTAAGAGGACAGGTCGTTTTTTGGGATAGAGGCTATACCTGGCAAAACACAGGAAGGACGCGCAATCAGGTGCAATGATGTTCAGTGTGGTTGATTGATGAGGGAAGATATATAGAAACAATCTAGATGCTTTTGTAGCGA
>CAJDSM010020257.1:0-10196 GCA_903981925.1 Ostrea lurida
GCCCAAAAAGCCCCCAACAACAACAAAAAGCCCACAGCTAGTACAAATCCCTTGAAGATGCCGTATTCTTTATTTGGATCCAGTATGAAACCCATATTTGAGGAAAGTGTATTGGGAAATTAGAACGGCATTTTGGCCTTATATATATGAATTGTAGTTCTTCCACTGGTAAAGGTGTTGAGTGAATTCTTAGCTAAATGCTGTTCTCTTTTAGTTTCCATCGGTAGCGAGACCTCAGACCTTACCAAAGCGTTATCATGGGATTCTCAGTGGTGTGCTGATTGATTTTATGGATGTAAGTATATGTCAATTCTGAAAAAAAGAACTTGTCTTTCAGATTTATGTTATATACAGTCAGCGCTCGTTACAGTGGCATTCAATATACCAGCAAATACACGTAACGGCAGAATTTTGTTGGTAACAAATCTGCTCACTATTTATTTCACTTGATATAACGGCATATTCGCACTTCAGCACCGGCATTAATTATCGGTAACAAATGTGCATTTTGACACTATATAAAATCCGATATATCGACAGGTTACCTGAGATTCTTTAATGACCCGTGTAAAAGACATTTGCTATCGGCAATATTTTCACACTTGACCAAAATTATGTAACAGATTACATCCCTCGCCATTGTTGCATGCGACAGCCCCCCAGGTAATGTTTGTTTACTGCAAACAAGGACGGGCACTAGTTGTGCTGATGAATTAACAAAGGGGAATAACTCGTACCGGTAAAATATGCATTTCGTTACAATGGCAGATTCATTATTACAGCAAAATGATCGGAAATAAACGTGGCCGTTGTAACGAGAGCTGACTGTATATTCAAAATACAATTTTGCATAAAGAGAATTGAGTGAGTGTAAGATGGTTAAGAAATACTTTTTTCGTTTTCAGAGAACGTTGAAACTGGATCCAAACCAGCGATATCTGATTGACGACTGTTTGGAACACGAAGCGTTCCGGACGGAACATTTACTTAATCGTAACCAGATTCAGCTACGAAGGGTCAACACTCAGAGTGGTAGCAAGAAACGCAAAAACAACTACACAGAACAGATTCAAAGGCATGTACAGTTTAAACTGACGTGGTCATTGAGGTACAATGTAAAACTGACGTGGTCATGAAGTACTAATTTATAACTGGACGTGGGTTCATTGAGGTTTATTTCAGGAACAGGAAAATCTCAGCTTATTAGGCTAAAGCTTTTCTATTATCTTAAGAATTTGAAAAGAATTTTTGTATTATCCATTTATTTATTTATTTTCAAAAGCATGTCCTAAGGCAGAAAAAATGTTTTGGAATTTTTTGGGCTTATTATCTAACATTGTGGGTTAAGGGATATACAGCGTGAAATGAAAAGAGTGTCAATCCAATGGGTTTTAAGCCTTTGTGTACAATACGTTTAATCTGAAAGTGCATTTAACAACGTCTGTCACGTTCTGCTCTTTTGTGGCTGATCCTACTTCAGAGTAATGTGATCGTACAATGTGTGCAAGTAAACCTTTAATTAGTATTTAATGGTCAGCTGATTAAGAAGTGCTAAGTTGACTTTCTTCAATCTTTGTACTACATTTAAATCTGAAGTTGACTGGATGGGAGTATTTAAATTTGAGTCCTTAGAGAGCCTCAAAACAAACCCAAACAAATGTCATATAGCTTAAAACTGAAAGTTATTCCCTAGTTACACACAATACACGATATACCTAGTCAAGGAAAATTATCACGTTAAAATGAAATAGCTTTAAAATGAAAGTATTCCCTAGTAACCCACATTACACAATATACCTAGTCAAGGAATATTATCAAGTTAAAACTAGGGATGGCAATCGAATACGGAATTGCCAATCGGTTAACCGCAAGACGTTCCGACCGATTAACCGGTTAATCGTATCAAAATAAATATACATTTTGAGACATCGTTGAGGGCTTCAATTTCTCAAGTTTTCTCTGTTTATATACACAAAAATACAATGCAACACTCCAGTAATATTATTATGTTGAATTAAAACAATATAAATGTAATAAGTGTGAGAAAACGAAGAAAGGATTAAAAATGTAGATTTCACAAGTTCATTCTTTATTTTCACCATTTTCAGAACTGCATGATGATTCGTAATTTGCCATTTTTATCCCCCCCCCCCCCCCCCCAAAAAAATGCTCAACGTTAGCTGAGAATATTTGAAGGCCGGCGGCATGTTCAGTGATAAATCGAGTGGTGAAACAGCTACATTTCACAATACTCAACATATATTATTGTCTTATGTCCGACTAAAGAAACACTGTAGCAGGGACTGACGTTCAAACAGTAATTAACACGTTTCTTCACGCTCCGCCTATACAGGGGAATTGTCCAAATTAACTAATTGATATATGGAAACTCAAACATGTCACTATTCAGAGCTTTTGAAAATGGAGTTGGAGAATTCAAATGGTAAGATACATTTAAAATTATACACATTTTTAGGCTGTTTTTTTCACTTAACCGATTACGAATTTGCAACCGATTACCACGTTCCGACCGATGTAATCGGTTAACCGATTAACCGATTAAAAATTGCCATCCCTAGTTAAAACGAAACTGAAAGTATTCCCTAGTTACCCAATATAGCTAGTCAAGGAAAATTTATAAAATAGAATTCAAGTTTTCTATTACCCATTAACCTATAGAATATGATGAATAAAGCAAATTGGTTCGAGAACTTCTTTATGAAAGCATTATGTCTAAACCATATAAAGTTTGTGAAAATGAAAATAATATTTTTTATGTGGAAAGAAGGAAGAAATGAATGTTTAATGTTCATATAGTTATTATAGCGACACTGCAATTGTAAACTTTTTCCTGATTCTGATTTTTAGTGAGAATCTTAAAAATATCCAAAACGGTCGTCCGGATTCAGGGGATTCCAGTGATCCGCCGGCTCGAGCTGTGGTGATCGTCGAAAGACAGGAAGAAAAAATGGACACAGACGATGACATATACAATTCTCCAGCTCGAAGCAAATACATAAAGCAGGCTAAAAATGTGTCGAAAAGCAATGCTGAAAAACAAAACAGTCAAAGTGATGTCAAAGTTCAGAAGGACAACCTAAAGACTGAGAAACATATCAGTACAATTATTGAAGCTGCACCCCCCAAATCTGCCTCACAGAAAGTGGGCGGGGCAAAGTCATCACAAGGGAATAAATCAGGGAAGGGTGCAACTCAATCTAATAATGTTGTAGATACTCAGAAAATCAGTCAAGCGGAGAAAATGGAAAGAG
The DNA here is from genome assembly GCA_903981925.1 of Ostrea lurida. Taxonomy (NCBI): domain Eukaryota; kingdom Metazoa; phylum Mollusca; class Bivalvia; order Ostreida; family Ostreidae; genus Ostrea; species Ostrea lurida. The sequence continues at coordinate 3,273 of CAJDSM010020257.1, forward strand.
GAGGAGCATGTTCAAATGTGTCTAAAAATCCACAAAGTGGAAGAGCGAGTGCTAAAGACAGGGAGAGAGGTGCAATTACAGCGGACTTGAAACTCAACTTAACAAATGGCAATGTGCCCCCTGAAAAACCGACCCCCTCAGACTCCACACAGTATAGGGCTAGAACTCCCAAAGTGGAGAAAGTGACGACTATAGACAATAAAACATTGAAAATCATTAGTGACACAAAACATGGAGGTACGTTCTCTGATGTTCATCGTTTTGGTTTGGACAACAGTGTGGACTCGGCATTAAGTGGACTATCCACGGAGGACTCGAGTGCGACTTCAGGGACGTACACGTCTACGACGACAGACACCAGCGGAATGTCGTACGATCCTCTCGAGTTGGCCGTTACTCATAGCGAGTCAAAATATCTGAAAAACAAAGACAGTGTCAAAATCGTACCACCCCCTGACCTGAAAATTGGCAAGCTTCTTGATCCTGACTCTCCAATGCCGACACCCAGGGACCCGAAATCTAGTCTTTTCATCAACACCAATAGATCTAGCACTTACACGGTTAATTTACAAGCACCTCACACGGAAAACCTGGAATCTCAACCAAGAGACGCCAACAGTCCCCAGCATGAGCGCAGAAAGGTCAGTCTGATTAACTACTGTATACTGTTGATTGATTGATTGATTGATACAACTAAAGCATTCAACAGAATTCTACAGGCCAAGTCCTGTGAGATTTGAGATATGAGTTACTACAGAAATTTGATTGATTAGTTGTTACTCGGATGAAATACATTATGTAAATATCATATATAACGGTAATTTATAGGTCACCTGAGTCACTCATCGTGTGTTAACGGTTACATATTTTTTAAGTTCTTTTTCATAACTACCTTTCCAATTTTTTAAAATTTTTATGTTATGAAGCATTTTTGAGACAAGGGTAGCAATTTGTAAATTTGAGGACTCCTGTGCTCCTGAGGCTCTAAGATAAATGAATTTTTTAAAATGTTCTTCTTTACATCCTAAAAAAAGAAAAAGAAAAAAAAAATAGGCCTCCACAAAATACATGCATGTAGTCAATTTCGTGATCCCTATAGAGGAGGTTCTGACTGGAAGGTGGGGCCAATCTTGGTATATACATGTATAATAGTGTTAATGTGTAACACATTTAGAAATCATCTTTGATACTGTTGAAGCTAACTTGAAAGACATATTTTTAAAATTAGAGAAGATAACTCTTTACCAAAATTGTAAATTCTTGATCCAAGAGGTAGAGGTTTTGGTTCCAGAGTGCAGTGTCCAGATCGGTCATGTGATTAAATGTGTGGTTCAACAATTGAACATTTCAAAGTTATTGATAATTACCATTCCAATTCATTTAAAATTTTCTTCTCAACAACCTTAGATTTGGAATAAAATAAAAACTACTAAATTTAGAATCATGTAAAGCAGGAAGGCCTCTCTTTATCAAATTTGTAAATTTCAAGATCCCATGTGAGTTGGAATTGTGATCGGACCGGGGGGGGGGGGGGGGGGACAAACTTGATAAACAGTGTTTGAGTGTAAAACATTTAAATATTACGGATTTAAGGGGAATAGAGCCATCGTCATAATGGCTGACTTCTGTTCAGAACATGGATGAAAATATCACTATCAGGGGTTATATGTCTATTTTTTCCAATTCAAATGCCTAGCTGATAGCTCAGTAAGTTAGCACGTTGCCTTCTGAACTGCAGGTCACAGGTCGATTCCAACAGGGGTTTAATTTTTTTTCAAATTGTTTTCTACGAAAATTGCATTTATTAACAAAATAGAGTGAATTTGATTTTTATTATTTTCAAAATACTGTTAACCATATCCTCTACTTTTCATCTACGTCAAATTTCTCTGGTTTAGCATTCCACCTTAATGAATTGAAACTTAATGAAATTAGGAGCAAATAGCCAAAATTGTAAATTTCATGATCCCAGGGGTAGGGGTTTTGGTTTCAGGGCAAGCGAAAAATTATTATTTGAAAGACTTTTGATTTTGCTGATACTGTATAAAAAACTAAATGCATATTTAGGAATAGCAGTAAAGAATGTACCAAAACTGTGAAATTGGTATGATCAAATATTCACAGAAGTCCTTTGGGGTTTGTAGGATTTGACCACATAACCAACCAAGTTTTATGCTAGGGAACTTTTTGAACGGTGTTCTTTATTTCTTCAATATATTACTGATGTATGTTTTATCTTTGAGATACTATATATAGATATGTGTTAAATATGAAATGAGATGTGATATCAGATAAGGCATACAAAATTGTAATACGTTATTTTATACATTGATTATTGTTGTAGTTTCTGGACAAGGCAATGCAGGAAGAACTTTACAGAATTAAGTCCAGCACAATGCGTAAAAAAGGCACGGACAAAAATCACCAGGGCTCCTTTATCCAGACAATCACGGACCGTCTTTCAGACGCTAAGGTAATTAGCTAATTAAACTAATTAAACTAATTATCAGAGGATCAACGTTGTGGACTGAGATTGGTAGAATCCTTCATTAGTACGAGTGTAGGGTAGGGAAATTCCATCGAGGAGACAAGGTTCGGAGTTTAGAATGAGCTTGTTCCAGAGGTAGAATTTTCCGATCCCACACGAGTAAATAATGGAGGATTATTTTTCTCACATTTTACCCACAGATTAGTAATGAATTCAGGGGAATTGAGAAAATTCAAAATGATCACAATCTTCATTTGATCTAGACAGGCAAAAAGAGCGTACCTGAAAATGGTTTATACCCGAAAATGGTTTACACTACAAATGTAAACTAAAAATTCCCAGGGTGTCCACCAGAATTCAAAGCAAATAATACAAAATATTTTCCCTCACTGTGTAATGTATTAAATCATAGAAAATATATGACGTCACAATCAATGATATCCCAGCAGTGTAAGACAGAAAATCTCACATGGCCGTCTCGCATGGGTAAAGTTCGTCTCCCACTGATGAGATAAACTAAATATCAGAAAGTGCACAAAATTTGGGGGGGAAAATTTGGAATTACTCATGATTGTAAATCTATTTCAGTTACAAAATCCTGAAATGTCCTCCCATTCATACAACACAAACAAATACAGAGAGAGCAGCTTCATCAACTACGGGAACAAGCAGTCAGTCAAGCGGAACCGCAGGGAAAACTACGGTAGGGAGCCAGCAAATTTTGTTGGAAGTTTCTTTTAAATGAGCATTTTATCTGTTGTGTCACTAGTACATTGAGATACTCCTTATATACAATATTTAAGTGTTAAGATATGTATTTCCTGTCCTGTTTTATCAGCTATACATAACCAACTGCTTTGTAGCATTATACAGGTTGGGAATACTTCCCCTATATTGAGGTGTTCTCGCTAAAACGCGATTATCCCTCTCTAGCGAGAAAAATATGTCCTGTTCAACTGAGTAAAACATGGAGGAGTTTATATGTTTGTATTTTGCGTGAAAAAGAAAAAAAAGTGCTATGCCCGATACTTCTGCTTCAGATATGTAAACCAAAAACAAAAGTACTCACAATTTGTATTGGGTTTCTGAGTCCTGCTCTCATATGCAGCAATGTTGATAAGGAATTTCTTGACTGTTATTAAAGGGAATTTGTGCCATGTCCAGTGTTTGTTGCACTTATTGAGCAATGCACAGGATTTGCCATTATTTTCAAGAAAACAGCAAAACACCTGTACATGATACTGTTTATTCTCTCGTTAGAGAGGGATAATCGCGTTATAGCAAGAAGATCTCGCTAAAGGAAAAAGTGTTCCCAACCTGTTATAGGTGTATAGAACTAACAGGCATTATTTTATATCAGTATACGTGCAGTATAAATTGAATAGTGTAGTTTGTTGGGGTCAGAAATAATATATGATTAGTGTTGAATTTTAGAAATTTATATGCTACAGTGTAGCTATGGAAACAGATCTGGATATTTATTGAGCAACAAAATGGAGAGACTGTACTTGTATATGGTCTAAAGAGTTTGTACAATGAGAGAGAACTAGACAGCTGGTTTCTACTGTCCTCTGAATATACTTCATGTTGTATACATATGGTTAAACCCAAGGTTCTGTATTGCATGTAAATAATATCAATGGGGAGGAGGGGGGTAGTGGGGCAACAGAACAAATTATATTTGATTTTTTTCAATGAAAAACTCATGCATTATTTACAAGGTATATTTGTTTTGTATCTTTCATTGAAGAAAAAAGTTATATTTTTCAAATTACAATTTTAAAAATTTTATACTTCTACAGATCGAAGGGTAAATCCCTTCGTTATGTTGCGGGAAAGATCGACAGTAGATAGCAATTATGATAGCAACCCTCAAGTTGTCACAATAACAGATAGTCATAGACCTGCGAAGGAGGTCCTCGATAACAAGCTGTTAGTACAGCGAACAGGTCTGGAAACAAATGTTTGTATTGGCTACCAGGTGAATGGGCTCACAGCAAGAGTGGTGTTTTCATATACTGCTTTGTATCATATGTATATGTGTACTGTGGTTGAATTTATTTATTTTTTTTCATGCAAAATTCATGTACATATGCAATAATACATTGTTTTGACCAAAAAAAAAAGTATATGTAGAGTTACAGTAGTAATACATGCACATATTTTAAAACTTTTATCTCTTTTTTTAATTTTTTCATCATTTCAAAACCTTTTTATTAACATCTTTATAAATAATACAGGAATTTTTCTAAACATTCTCTGGCAGGTTCACTCTACCCTTTCATTCTCGTGTCACTATTATACTATAATGAAAAGCATGTATGTATATATACATTCATATTAATAAATACACAATAACATAAACTGAGAAAGAAGGTAGGGGAAAAAAGAAGAAGTTAGAAATTAAAATCAAATTAACATTAAATTAAAAATACCAGTGTTTCTCTGTAATTATCACATTTATTTGTATCAATCCTTGATCTTCGACAGATTACTATTACTTATTAGGTTTGTTACTGACTGTCTACGGAAATATTTCGGGGTTTTCATTTTCATAGAGGGTGAAGGGAAGCCATGTTGCCGTCTATATTTTGCTATTTGCCATCTAAAGAAATATAGATGGCAGTCACATTATATCATTTTAGTATTGAAACTATATAACTTTTCACCATAGTATGCTGTCTACATTTGGTCCTAAAACAAAACAAAACACTTATTAGGTTTGTTACTGACTGTCTATGGTAGGTTTGTTACTGACTTGTCTGTGGTAGGGTTGTTACTGACTGTCTATGGTAGGTTTGTTACTGACTGTCTATGGAAATATGTCAGGTCGTTCAAGTCTGTAGGCTTCATCTTGCTTTCTATGGAATTGAACAACCACATATTTTCATAGACAGTCAGCAAAATACGTAATAAGTAATAGTATTTTCAATTAAAAAAAAAAATTCCTATTGAATTCTCTTTGCAATCCTAAGCCCATTGTCCATCATGTGTCATCAACAGTTTTAATGGGTTTTGATATGAAAATACACATTGTTTCCGAGTCAGTACAGCCACTACAAAGGAACAGATCTTGTGGATATACACAATACTTGGCATTCATTCATCAGGACATTTTTGCAAAATGGAAAATAAAATGTCTTCATAATTGTTAAAAGGAATTTTAAAAGTAAAAAAAAAAAAAATCTTCACTATCCAATAGATCTGCAGACACAATATGAAATCCCTTTGTATAGAATTGATTGATTTTTTCACTGATGTTTACCTTAAAAAGGTTCACTCAGAACATGTTTTCAATTTAAAATATGTTAATTAAAATCAAAAACCTTCTTTCCAAAACATAGCATATGTACTTTAACTGAAAATTAATGCATACTCTGATTTGTATCGTAAAAGTTTTGTAATATTACAACATGTAGATTTCATGAATATTTTATACCAAGTAGAAGTTCTCTATACTGTAGAAGCACAAATATTTCGTCATGATAAATTTCATTAATTTCGTTGGTAGCGGTAAATCAACGAAATTAAATCCTGACGAATTTTTAACCCAACTGTTTATGAATACAGAGCGGTCTGAAATGACGAAATTAAATCCCGACGAAATTTTTGGTGGGAATGAAAACAACGAAATTTTAACCCGCCGAATATTTGTGCTTCTACAGTATGTATTTAACGCCGATCTAAGTGATCGAGTCTATGTGCTTTGATTGTCGGCAAACACAACATTTTTAAAGGACATTTTTAAAACAAAAACAGTTTCCTATATATTTCCTCCAAGATCCTCATTTTACCGAAAAAAAATATAACTAGTAGATTAGGTCGGTCATTGTGAGGATGTGTTTCTATAAATCTGGGTGTACTGGGTAGATCAAATTCCATAGGAATGGGAATACATTTTAATAAATAATGTAATGATATTGAATGCATTGTCATCAATAAATGCAGAGATAAAATACTAGTAGGTAATCTCGTAAATCTAAACAAAAAGTAGGGCTTTTTTATCGGTGATTTTATATGGACCCAATGAAGATCGCCCTGATTGGACTTGGGGGAGAAGTTAGGGTATTTTACTTTGGCTCTTTGAATGAAAACTTTGATTTGAATGAACTGAATCGTTGATGACAACTTTTGACAGATGGAAGTTTATCCATGAGAGAGAGTAGCACTTACAGCCCAACACCAGGTATTGGTTGCCACGGAAACCTGCACTCTCAACTTCTGTTATCGGGTCAGCTTCTCTTTCTTTAACCTTGACCCTTTAACAGAAACAACCTTGATCTTGCTGTGTTTTTAAATCCAGAGACTGCACTAGATTTGGCATTTTTCACCGTAAAAAAACAGAAATTGTTGTATTTGACATGTTTCAGCCTTCTTTAGATTTGCTTTTCTTTTTCTCAGCCATTGTTTTATTTCATCTTAAAAAGGATATAATT
>CAJDSM010020260.1:0-10965 GCA_903981925.1 Ostrea lurida
AAGCTTGTAACAATATTGTCTTTGTCTGTAGCGCTCATTACTACTACTGTATTTTCAATAACGATTTGATTCGTATGTTGATTCAATATATCCCAGCTAACTAGAAATAAAGGACACCACAGAGTTTTTCATGTCTGCTTCGTACTTGGATATTTTATTGAACATTGACGACAAACTAACAACTCAACTTTATGACAAACGGGATGATTTCAGCTTTCAACTGATTCTATATGCAAGAACTTGTTCTGCATATGATCAAGTTTTAAATCGAGGCAAGACACTGACAAACAAGTTGACACAGCAGGGATTTTAACCGCTACGTTTCGCAAATTCTATCATCCATGGTCGTTATAGCGATCTAGTTTCCCAATACCACTTGGTATTGGGTAAAATGTTGTCTGATGTGTTTCATACCAATTGTTAGGCTGTTCTTTATACACTGATTTAGACTGGATATCTCGGTTTACCTAATAAAGGTCTACATGGGATGGTTACTCCTCATAGGCATCCGATTCCACCTCTGGTGTATCCAAGAATCTGTGTTTGCTTAGCTCTAAATTTGCAATCCGTATAGGATCACTGTTCGTTGCCTTCACCTTTTCGTTACGGTATCGCTGCAGAGCAGAAGCGAGTTATTTCCATAATCAAGAATTGGACAGATACACAATGACGTTCTAAGACAGCTTAAAGAGGCAGGTTTTGTGATACATGCGGGATTAAAAAAACAACCTCTAGCTTTATTAACAGCAGTCCACCATAGAAAAAGATTACAATTCAGTCAGTTATGCTTTGGGGTGATCAATCATGATTTACTCTCATTCAAAAGAGCTTTTAGAAAACTTCAAGCAGCGAGATTTTTTTTAATTGACTGCATAAAAGTATGATTTGTCCACATTTATCAAATGTCTCACGACATTAAATGTAGGTGCTTTTTCAATAATAATATAACGGACCGAAATACAAGTTCCTTTACGTTGGTGAAACAAGATTTACTTATTTATGATTAGAAACCACTCTATATTTGACCTACGCAACAGTACTGCTGAATAGGGATATTGAGAGCATGCTTTGGGTTTCTATATTGATAATAGTTTATGTGTCTTTGGAGCCTAATTTCTTGCCAAAAACTCTGTATTTGGTATTCTAATGGGCAGCTATATGTCCCTTAGTTTGCACCTTATACTTGTTAATATTTCATAGAAGAAAGTGTTGTTCAAATAAGTTGTGATTACGGGTGAAAAAACAACTGCTCGTAGTCCGTTAAGCTTACTATAGATTATTGAATAATGTCTAACATACCAATGAATGAATTTTCAATAAGTTCCATATGATTATACGCCTGGGTAACTTCGAGAATAAAAGGGAGCACCACGAATTGACATGATATTGCTTGCTTTGGATATTTGTACTAAATATTGACTCTAATGGCAGACTGCAACAATATTGATTAATCGTGATATTTGAACTGTTGCATGTCAATCATGTTTTTTGTTATGTATAATGTGTACCCTATATCCTGTTATGAGGCTTGTATGTTCCCGTATGTTGATATGCGAAAAGCATGTCATGCGTAATGAGGACTTTTTGAAAGCAGAAGAGCGACACTCTACTAAAAGAGTTGATGTTGGAGGTTATTACGATTTCTCGTATAAAGTCATATATCGCAATTGCATACGGTCGCTATATGGACTATTTGCGAATTCAAATATCATAAGTCATTAGTGTTGACTTATTGTGTTGTATCCTTGTTAGAATCGGTCATTTTTCGTATAGAGTTGTGAACAACAGTGACATTACTTGTTTGACTAACGGGTTCACAGGCGGGTGTGACCGGGTCAAAAGAGGAGCTTAGCTACCTTGTGGCAATGATTTGCTTCGTTTTTGTCTGGGGTCTGTTTGCCTACATGACTTTGTATATATGTTTTTAGGATATAATACGATTAACATGTTCTTTGCCATTAGTGTGTTTGTATCACATGAAATTTGGCGATGGTGGCGTGATTGTGTTAGGGTGAATGTATCAGAGGAACTGGGTTTTTAACCAAAGGCAACCTCAACAAGGAAGGAGGCTATCTGGACTTTCTTAAAAACTCTACAACTCTGTTACGGAAAAAACGTTAAATTCCAAGTTGAAGGCGTCCCATGCTACTGAGCTAACATTGTCAAACAGTGGAAATCGGACCAAAACATATGTTGTCTTGAAGAGCCACCACAAATTCGTGAAATATGAAATTTATTGTGATACCTTGTAAAACTGCAACAGGCGCTGGTCAATAAATGGAGTCAGAGTCCTGTCAAAGGTGTCAAAAACTAATATGAAGCATGCCGAATTGAATACGGGCAGTTATTTCAGGACAGAGGAGGATACGTTAAAGATTCACATTTTGTGCAACAGAAAGCCCAGTATTGAAATTACTTTGTTTCAAAATATTTTGCAAAATAAACTCGAATAATTTCAATTTATTTCATTTGTAATATTTAAAATGTCAAAGAGTTCTTATTTAGATTTGGTAAGGTTTAGACAGAAAAATGAAGTGTCATATTTCCATAAGTGGTTACATATCAATTGAGATTGTTAATGATATATCGAGATGAGCGAAGTATTCGTGTTTTTTCATGTTCCACAACTAGTATCGTCTCGACAATAAGTGTATTATAATGAATGTTTTGTATGTAGCGATTTAATCTATTAGCCTTACATGAATATGGTACGCGAGAGCGTTTTACGAGATTACGATTTAATACCAGCAGACCATACAAATCCAGACCTTCTCAGTGCAAGCTGCGTTTATACAGCGAGAAACATAATTCGAAATAATTTTTCATGTTTAGCCAGTCCCGTTTACACTTGGGTTGGAGTGAGATTATGTAAAGTGTTTCCCAAGGACAACGTCGGCTGCCACAGCCAGGATATATATATATATGCAATTTCAGGTAGTATGAAAGGCATCATATTTTAATACAAAAATTGTTGTATTAGTATTGAAGTCTCAAAATCTTTTGTTTAAAAATGTTGATAACTCAAGACCCATTGTTTTGTGCGATTTCCGTGTGACAGAGAGAAATAATAAATGTTTGTCAACTTGGTAGATACGGTATGACTTCACAATATTTTTTTTGTATAATCACTATGGAAGACACTATTGCGTAAATTTTTGGTTCAATACCTTATATTTTTGAAAATGACAAACAGAAGTAATCATGAAAAATGTGAAGATACTGGGATAAAAATCTAAAGTGAATGGGAAGATAGAACCCCTGGAACACCGAAAGTAGGTGGTTCTAAATGTCTGAGAGGGGTAGGTATTTCCTCCTGTTATATTATCCAAACTATTCATATTAGATTAGTGTCCGTAAGTCCTACCTAGATATGTTGCGATATTAGATTATATACTTAATAGTTTTTGTTAATAAATGAATTAAAGAATCCTTTAGAGCACAGTACAATATGCTGTTGAAGTAATGAATTTACGACATTTAACGAGGTCCTTTCTGTTCAATTGCACGCTTTATATTCTTTCCCTGAAGATTCAATTTTGTTTTTTGATCATGCATGTTTATGTCATAAAGACTGTTTTGAAGGTTATAACATGCTGGGTACTACTTTATAAACGTTCTTTTGTTTATATTATGGCTTTGAAGTATTAGATCGCACGTCTGATTGGATATCTAACCTCATCACAGATTGAATTGGAGTATCCGGATTTTAACTGACACACACATTTCATTAAAATTTCATATTAGTACGGAAATCCAGTGTGAAACAAAACATGGGGATTTTCATCAATATCTGTCTTCCATTATAAGCATTTCTGTTGTTTTATGTACGGGTGACGAAATACACGGTCCTGTGACCACAACTGCTGGTAAGTGCATACTTAACATAATATGATATAGATGTAGGTATAGAAAATTCACAACTAAGGCCTTTCCATAGACCGTGTTATTTTGAATATACCCATTTCCATAGACCCGTGTATATTTTGAATATACATCATTAAGTATATTAAAAAATACGTTTATAACTACTTTAAGTTACGAACTAACGTATTACTAAACTAACTTCAACACTTTTATTAAGCTTGACTTTACAGTATACTTATGATGAGTATTTCTGTGATTATCTTAAACTTAAGCGTTCATTCTATTGTTTATTTCAAGGTTTTCTTCCTTTTACTTTTAACATAGATTTGTATTTATAATATGATTTTGTAATCCGTTTTAGTTTTACTCTTCGTTTAACTTTACACATGAGTATAGGTAAACTACACTTTGCACTACACTGTTGTCAATTCTTCGCATACATGTAGGTATCTTTTTCGGGTAGTACTAAGTAGATAGATAAGGGAAATATTTCATTTTTCAAGCTGATCTAAAAAGAATCTAAATAAATAAAACTGGTAACCACTCATTTTGGACATTAAATGTTGATGGAATGAATGAAGGCGATCTTTTTCAGCCCCACGTCCATAACTAGGCGGTTTTTTAAATTACATAAAGTATACATATAAGAACTATTCCTAACGCGAGCAAAAAACCCACGTTTAGAATCTAATTTTAAAATACATTGCAAATACTTATCTGTTCACAAGAAGTTTATTACCTGTAATTAAAGTACTTTTAAGTATAACAAATATATTATCTTCTAAACCTGTAATTTTTCAATTACTATCTTCTTATTTACTATCCATGTCGTTTTGTAAGTATTTTCTCTCTATTTTACCTTTATAACAAATATAGCCCTTTCATGAGGTCGACCCATAGATATATCGACTTCACAGAAAGCATATCGACGAGCACGAAAGGCAGGTCGATATGCTTTTCTGTGAAGTCGGTATATTATGGATTGACCGATTGAAAGGGCTACATTTGTAAATATATTTTTAAAGAATGCTTGACAAAAATTGAGGAAACTTAATTGCTATTTTAATAGTAAGCTGTTTTTTATTGTATTTTTTTTCTTTCCGTTTTTTTAATATGTGTGAGATTAAAAAAAATAGTAACCTGTTTTCATTTAGTGTGGGTTCTTTAACTGATAATAATTTCATGAACTGTAATGAATAGAGAATCTTCCCATTTCACCGTCTTTTGTTTGTGATCCACAGAAGTGACGTGATCCGGAATGATAATTTGATTGGTTAGAATGACAAACGTCAGCGAATACCATCGTTGTTGCACGTAAACAAAATTTCCCTAATCTATAATTAGAAAGTACAGGTCAATCCGAGTTTTTTAATGTTTAATAAATTAGAAAGACCCGGTCAATCGCATTTCTGTACTTTGACACGTGATATCAACACGAACCAATGATGAAGTGCATTACAATGCATACAATAATATTATAAAAGAAATGTAGCCCTTCAATCGGTCAATTCATAGATATATCGACTTCACAGAAAAGCATATGACTTCGTGCTCGGTCGTATGCTTTCTGTGAAGTCGATATATTATGGATCGACCCCATGAAAGGGCTATGGTTTGTATAATATATACAATACCAGTGTGAATGCAAACTCGGATGAAGTTTTCCCTTGGAATGCACCTCGAAGACATGTATGCAACACTCTAATATCGTAGGAGGCGGGGTATACTCAAAACACCAGGAAGTACGACTTTATTTCCTATGCATCCTGATTACAAAGTGCTGTAAACCTACATATTTCTTAGTTCCTTAAAACCTCCTTTATCTTATATAGCGTATGTGGTGAGTACAAGTCTTCAAAAAGATATTTATTGATGCATAGCCACTAATCTACACCATGAATAAATTAGACACGTTAAATCACGCTTTGATGCAGAATAAGACAATTAAGAAGGAACCGCCACTGGTATCTTATTATCTTTCAAAGGAAAGTGGTTCATCGTTCAAGGTAGAGACGTAATTTTACGACCACGTACACGGACATGTGAATACACGAATGGAGCATCCAGGTCCAAAGTACCATTATGCATTCATGATAAAATCGCGAAGCACTACCTGTTAAATTGCAAAGTACTTTTTAAAGAAAATAATAATGTAGACAGGTTTTTTGTTGCATGAGGAGAGAGAGAGAGAGAGAGAGAGAGAGAGAGAGAGAGAGAAGAAGAGAGAGAGAGAGAGAGAGAGAGAGAGAGAGGAGAGAGAGAGAGATGATCCTCCACTGTCTTTTTTAGGGATAGTATTGCACATTTTGGTGACATTTTTTCTCCTCCCAATCTTATTCCTATCGAATATAATAAATTATAAATATATTGAGTGATATTCTGCAACTTACAAATGACTGCATGACTGTCCTCGAAAGTTACGTACAATGGGAACCAGACTTTAAGTAAATTGCAACTTTTTGTTCTCAGGCAGCATATAATCTAATGGGACACGGTTTTAAGATCATAATCGTTTTACATTTGGAAATAAATACACTCAGATAGATACATAAAATGGTTATTTTTAACACAAAATGACTTGTATATAAGTCATTTGAACTCATTTTGGTTCTTTTAAAATGAGCGATGTTATATTTAATATGAGTTTAATTTTCTGAATCAAAAAATGTATAAATTTGTAGTAAATTGTAATTTTCAACATGGTACCTGTGGATGGTCAACACTGGACTGGGTGGTTGGCTTTGAACGGAACGAACAAGTATCAGTTTGTGGTGTAGATGGGATATTGAACAAATGTTATTTCACCAACGCTTTTCAAAACGGGGTGCCGTGGACTGCAACACAGATCAAACTGATAGCACTAAATGGTAAGTGAAATTGAGGATTCGGTAATACTAGCAGTAGTTTTGTTTCCATGATGAATTTTATTGATATTTCTAAACCTACATAGTGACGAAAGACGCTGTCATTATGTATTTACTATCAAGTAGCATATTAACATATGTATTTTGGTCTTGAGTAAATTATGGTGTTCGACTATTGCAACTTGGAGTTACGTCGGTCGTGTGGTCTTTCGTATACATTGACTTATTTGTATAATTTTGTTTTTTTCTTGAACATTGGTTATGAAGACATATAAATTTTGGGTGACGAAGGTCAGAATAGGTTGTAATTTCAGGAACTGTTGCAATCCCTGATAGGCATATAGGGGAGGGACAATTTGTTAAGACTGCAATTGCGAGACAGGAAATGTTTTTAGACTATAATTTCTACACCGCCAATAAATTGCTGTGTATGTGACGGAGGCTACAAATTGTAAATTTGTGATTTCCCGGGGTAGGGGTTTTGACCAAGGGCGGAGCCAAATTGGTAGCATAGTGTTTATTTGTAAAACTTTGAAAAGTTGTTTCTTTAATGCATTGTATGTTATTATTTGCAACTAAATAGATATGATGAGCATGGGAGAGTCTTTAATCATAATTTGTAATTTATGAATCCTAGGGTAGAGCTATAGTTTTTAGGGTGGAGCAAAAGGGTCCAGTGATTAAATGTGTTTTTAAAAATTTGACTTTTTTTTTTCTTGACCACTATATTCCAATTCTTTTCCAGTTGGTATGAAAGATCTTTGTGACAAGGGGGACGTAATTGTAAATTTCATTAATTCTTGCACCTTTAGGGGCGAGACAAAACTGCCATTTTTCAAAAACTTCTTCTCAACAACTTCATATTTAAGAAAAACTAAATACATAGCGATGTAAAACAGGAAAGCCTCTACAAAATTGTTAATATGGTGATCCCCAGGGTAGGGGTTTGGACCCCAGGGCGGGGCCAAACTTGTAATAGTGTTTATATGTAACATCTGAAAACATCTTTAATGCTATTCATATTAATGTGAAAACTAAATGAATATTTGGAATGACAGGGAGCCTTGTATGTAATTTTACCCTGAACGTGGTGTGGCACAGTGGGGGGGATCTTGACGGGTTTCCGTTCTGGTAGATGCAACGTTTTCCGGGCTCTAAAGTGTTGAGCTTTTCCAACTATGCATACTATATTATCTAATGCGATAGTACATGTATTCCTATGGAATTTGGGTTTCCAAAGGTGAAAGTAGCATCAATCACTAGCAATTGAGTTCCGTGTTATCAGATTCTATTTCTCTCCTACCTATGAGTCACCATTATACAACATATGGTCACCCTGAGATGAAGATGTTCCTTTTGAATTGGGTGTCAAAGGTCAAGGTAATGCTGGACATTAAAGCGCATATATGTTTTTCTGCCTACTTGAGCATTATTCTTTCTACTAGAGTACCCATAATCATCATATGGACTACTCATGGGATGAAGATGTTCCTATTGAATTTAGAGGTCAGAAGGTAAAGGTAAAGTGCACTGGCATTAAAGTTGCAGTATGATTTCTTGCCTACTAGAGCTTTCCTTTTTTTTTCTGTTTGATAAATAAGGGGCATTAACATTAATTAGATTCTAATTACTTTCCTTCTTCATTAATTACAATTATTTCCATTTAAAAATGCAGTTAATTAAATTACATGTACTTTGATTAAGTATTGAATTCATTTTGTATTTTCAAAATTTGACTAACAAATTTTATAACAGTTACTATAAGTTGATTGAGATATGTAAAGTAAATGAATTGTACATGTAGATGTTTCCCAATGAAATCACAGATCTGTCCATTGCATTTTTCATGATAATTTTTTTTTGATAATTGACAAGTAAAATGTATAGAGAACATGGTAGAAGGGAATTAAGGTTTTGTTCTTAATTCAACATTTGATTTTTTTTTGGATATATTTTTGTCTAACCTAAGCCGAAGGAAGGTGAGGTTTTCTGTATAAAATTTGTCGATTGTCTGTCGTAGTTATAAACTTTCACATTTTTCATTTTCTTCTCCAGAACCACTGGGCAAATTCAACACTTAGTACAATATCTTGGGTAACGGGAATTAAGGGTTTTTTTTTTCAAATGAAGACCTGACCCCATCAAGGGGGAGATAATCACAGAAAATAGGGTGCTCATGGAACTCGTGTGTTCTTAGTACGCTGCAATTGGAAAGTAATTGGAAATTGGAATCATGTTATTTTCATGTTAATTAATTATATTCAATTATTTGTAATGAGAGAAAAAACCTCTTTAAAAATTAAATTATTGCAATTACTAGAAAATATGATAATTATTATACTCAATTACTTACTTCTTTTTTCAATTACCCCATCCCTCTTTTACTAAAGTCACCATTATATCATATGGACTACCCATGAGACAAAGATGTTCCATATTAATTTGGGGTCAAGAGGTCACAGGTCAAGTGACTGGACATCGAAGTAGCGATATGTGTGTCCGGTTTCTGAGCGTTTATACCATGTATATTTCCGACTATAGACTCAGTTATCATACATTTTACTCTCTCAGGGTCAAAAGGTGGTCGTTGCCTATTTGTGTAGGAGTCTCCAGAAGGTTCGAGCTCACTGGAATAAAGTGGCATATGGGTTCCATTTAAAAATTCTTGGGGTCTGACCACCCTTTGCGAGTTGTAAATAATTAATGTTGCTTGTATGTTATTGAATAGGAATCATTAGTGCATGATTTGAAAAGATGATAATAATGTTGGAGAAAAGATTCTTTAATTTGGAGACTTTATAAAATGCAATATATTTATATAAGGACGTTGCCTTGTTGTGGACCCTATGAATACTCTTCGTGACCAGTTAAGGCTGTGGGTTTTTGTCCCATATTGGATTCACGAAATTACAGCTGTTATAAAATTAAAGTAACAAATATTTTTAAAAACGATCAAGATACTATAGTAGATGTGGAAATTTGGCTATGATATAGATGAAAGGATGCATGCTCCGGACAAAGATGGGTTCCTATTGCGCATGGATCTGCTTTGCGTGGTGTATTTTGAAACGCTATTGGTGTCTTGGCATGTGTATCGAATTCGTTTAGGCCGGTTCGGTAGATAAAAAAGAGCAACGAATTTTACTCATTGCTTCCAATGGTCAATAACCGTTATTAATCTATCTCGTATGTTATTTCAGTTTGTTATAGTATAAGTTTCGGACAGCTTTGCGGTAAAAGCGCATGTGTGGTTTTTTCTTTAAGATGTCCGTTAGAATTTTCGTTTATTCTCTATGCTAGATCCGGAAATTATATTGTGTTGCTATATTGAAATTTCCTATTGTTAACTTGTCTGGTCGAGACTGACTCATCGAATAGAAGCGCATATCATGTATTATTTCTGAAGAATTTTGAATCAAACGATGTTTATAACTAGTTATAACTCAAAAAAGAGCTCAAAGTAATTAATACCATGCTGTAGGATATTCAAGATAGGGAGTGAATATATATATTTAGAAAGTATTAACTTTTTTTTTTTTTTTTTACAGATTTGGATATATTCCGCTAATTGCCAAATGGTTCACAATTGATAGCATGTTTGTTTTGGGTATGGCAATTACATCAAATGGGAAGTGACATAGGGAGTAAGAGCGACTTTGTGAGTGCAGACGCAATACAATTGTAATGGACTCGAGATGTTTCACTGATCGGACATCTCGTTTTGGATAGGGATCGTCAATTTGGTTGCTTGATACATAAGTGAACTATTTCAATACCGATTTGCTTTAATCGGAATACTATGGACGCACAGTAGTATGGTGATTCGTTTTTAGGCAGTTCTCAGTCATACTTCCGTTGGTGTCAAATTTAAGGTATCATGATTACGTTTTTGTATTTTTGACATAAGAAGTGTTATCAGATCGATTCAGTTTTATCCAGAAATGATGAGTTTTAAAATGAAATATTTACATGAATATGATTTTAAGAAATTGTTTCCTCTTTTAAAAGCTTGTGTTCCGGGCTGTGTTTAACAATGCTGTTTATGGAATGATACTTATCGACGATATTTCTATCAGCGACGGAATCTGCAGTCAGTATAAATTTATGCTCTGAATTGATTAAGATTTTTTTAAGGTAGATCGATCTTCATGTGATGTCATGGGCTTTATTGAAGTAAACATTGAGCATGATAGAAATATATCTTTCAGATAGAGGAAGTAACCAAAGATTATCAATA
>CAJDSM010020261.1:12483-66591 GCA_903981925.1 Ostrea lurida
AAAGTAGAACGTTTCAGGGACTGTACAACTAGTGATGTCATGCACACAACTAGTGATGTCACTACACATACAACTAGTGATGTCACTACAATACAACTAATGATGTCACTACACCCAGAGCTAGTGATGTCACTACACTTAACAACCTGTAATGTTACTGCATGTATGACTTCACATCACTACACATAAAATTAGTGATGTCATTACATCAATGCCTTACGACATTACTATTTATATGTGTCCAACATTGACACTTCACCTATAGTTTGTGGTTTTATGATATAAAACTTTCACATACATACTTTGAGATGGTTTTACCATAGTCCAGTATACTTGAATAGCTATACACATCTTTGTAGGTCAGTGCAAGGCTATTTCAAACTTGGAAGTTACCATCTTTGAAGTGCTCTGTTACATGATTAAAGCCATTCTGACAATGATATGTTTTATGTGAAAAGTAAACATGAAATAACCACTGTGGCATTTATCCTGAAACATTTGTTTGTTAAGGTATGTGGGACTAGAATTGTAGTAGGGAGGGTATGGGCACCCCACTAAGAAACCACAAGTGTTGAATAATCTACCATCGATCCAAACAAGACACTTCAAGTCAAGATAATCATGGTATTAAAGTCAGATAATAAATCTTGTGGAGGAAGGTGATCTTCAGCAAAAATATCAATTGCTCCGTGTAAAAGTGTATAATTTATTGATTTTAAAGACAAATCATGGGGCTAAAATATGTCCATATGTATTGAATTGTTGGAATCATGAGTTTACAGAAATTTGTATCAGTTTGAGTTCCAAATGATAAAAATGCTATTTTGTAGGAAGACTTCAAACTAAACATTTTACCAATTAGGAGGAATATTTTTTGACCTTCGTAAGAATAAATCAAATTTGATTATTTCAGTATCACTGAAGATATAGGAATTCAATACTTTCATGGGAAAGCAACATACCAATGATTAAATGCTGTGCGGTGTTATTAGGAGATTTTGAAGTAGCCGTCCAGCACCTGATAGGGGTCAAGTGGGGGGGACGAATATAATGATAGCCATGGCTTGATATGAACTGATCTGTGTGGAATATTCCATGGAGGGTAGAAGAATTCATCAAGCTTCTGGTATTGATGGCTTAGGAACCAAGTGTAACAACCTGATTACGGAACTTCTGATAAAATGTAGATGCAAGGTTTAATAACAAAGGGCATTTTTCCAAGGATAAAATATACATGAAATTTTCTGGATGTTGCAAGAAAAGTCTTTTAGGACAAGCACCTGATGAATTTCAGAACCAGTTATATTTTCATACTGTAGAATATGTGTATTTCACATTCCTCAGAATTAGGATTCTTGAAGATCATTGCTAAGCTATTAATTGGCTATTATTGACATTAATTAGAAAAACTTATCATATCTTAGCATGAGGTAATATGAGTCAGGTTTGGAAAACTGGGGCCCAAATGACTGAACTTGAAATACTCATTTATTGAATAATATGGACCATTTCCTATTTGTTCATGTGGAAGGAATGGGGTTTAAGAATAAAAATAAAAGAATTTCACACTTGGCTCTACACCTTGGTTTATTTGTATGACCAAGTTCTGGCAAAAACAAGATTTGATAGTGAGGTTGATTTTCAAATAAATCTTCATCAATTTCAAATCGAGCATGTACCTTCTTTTGGATTCCCAGTGTAATAAAGTTAATAAAAGTCAATGAATGGAATAGTTGGAATTGATAACAGCTGTTGTTTTATTGACTTAAGGGAAAGGTTCATATACCATTATGATAACGGTATGGACTGGCCTTTTAGAGAGCCTTTATATATTTATCAAATTGTAGAAATTTTGGTTTGAACTTTTCGAATCCCAGCAAGATAAAATTCCATTTAGCAATCTCATAAGTCACGTACAATACCTCAAAAGGGGGATTTTGGTATATAATGAAGTGCATTGTGGCATATAAGAAGAGTGTTTGCGTAGAAGAAAGTTGTGTTGAAATTGTGCATACATGTACACTGTGTTGAAATTAACAGTGTATGCCTAGAGTGATTTACGCCTGTTCTTCATGTGGTATTGCGTTTAAGAGAGTGTAAAAGCATTTGGATGTACTCTTTCTAAGAGCGATTGGTGACAAACTCAACATTAAAGGATCCTTTAGTTTATCCCAGCTAGTTTCTCAAAGGAGGTATGATAATAGGTTTTCACTCTATGTTGTGCTAGTAAACACTACATTTTATTTCTTCATGTAATTGAAAATATGATATATGCAAGAAGCAATAGTGTTCATGCAGTCTTTTAAAGTTGAGTAGGAATGCTTTTCTTTATTTTTTGTTCGTGATGTACGTGTAATCATTGTGTTTACTAAGCTTGTAGTACTTTTAATATATGTACAGTTTAGATGTACTATCTGTATAGTATTCAATTACTGTTCAGTACTTATTAGTATACTTACCATACAGATCATATGGTTTTTATATGCGTTTTACATTTATCAGAACTGATGCAGTATTTGTCAAATGTCTATTTGTTTGACTTTTTATTATTTACTTTTTAGCCAGGTTTTATGATAATATATTTGTTTAAATTCTAATTTGATTAACCATCTCCAATGTTTACACTGCATAAAGCTATTTCTTAGTTGCAGTTAAAATTACAGGCTGTTTTAAGATTTTGCAGATCTGCAATATTTTTTTGGCTCTTTTTTTACACATTATATAGATGTATATAAAATGTAGTAATTAAACAGTCAGGTAGTATGAAAGTTAAGCACAGCAAGATCATTGTTTCTTAGTAGGATGGTCAATATTATAAATGATCAGGGGTCCGTGATTGCCCAACTCTTGTTTTTGTATTCTATTTAGGACTTACGAGATTGATCACTGTTTGTTATCTTTGCCTTTACATCATTGAATTCATACTCTGAACACATTACACGTTTAAGATAAGCTTCGACTCGATAGGTCGATTCATACTCAAACCAGCTCGCACTCTGATAAACCTATTATATATACTCTATAAATCAAGTCATACTCAGTTAAACTCACACTCAGATAAAACCTTAGCTATACAGGTCAAGTCATACTCAGATCAACTCACACTCAGATAAACCTTAGCTATACAGTCAAGTCATACTCAGATCAACTCACACTCAGATAAACCTATAGCTATTACAAGTCAAAGTCAACTCAAACTCAAATCAACTCACACTCAGATAAACCTATGAGCTCAGCTATACCAACGATCAGTTAGTCGTCACTATGCCTCATATTCAACTCACACCTTAGATTATAATCCTCTAATACCTAACAGGTCCATGTGTACCTACCTATCCAGGGAGTCAAACTCTCTTGTACAAGTGAATTTGTACACTATAGATCAAGTCAAGAGTCGGACCAATTCACACTCGGATAAATATACACTATATGTGAGGTCATTCTCAGACTAACTCACACTAAGATAAACTCACATGCTATAGGTCAAGTCATACTCTCTCCAGCTCACATTCGCATGAATATACATTCTATAGATCAAGTCATACTCAAATCAACTCACACTCAAATGAACTTACATTCCATCGCTCAAGTAATAGTCAGTCCAACTTGCACTCAGATAAACATCACAGGTCTTTCAGATATTACCTTAAAATTAGAGGTGCCCTGTCACGACAGGCATTTGCACGTTAAAACCCCACACTACTGCGGCCCTGAGCGCTAAGCATAGGTCAAAATTTTTGGTACTTCTCTTACAATATGATTGAAATATTCTCAATGAGACATAAAACAAACGATCAATCAATCACACTCAGATAAACCTACACACTTTAGGTCATCATACTCGCACCAATTTGTACATGGTTAAACCTACATTCTATGAGTCAAGTCATACTCATACCAACTTGTACTTGATCAAACCTACACTCATAAGTCAAGTCATACTCCAACTTGTTCTCAGTCAAACCTACATTCTATAAGTCAAGTCATACTTGCACATATACTCAGTCACCACCTACATCTATTAATTAAGTCAACTCACACCAACTCAAACTCAGTCCACCTCAAACTCTATAAGTCAAATCATCACTCACAACCACTCGTACTCAGTCAACACCTACACTCTATAAGTCAAGTCATACTTTGGCACCAACTCAGCTCATCAAACTACACTATATAAGTCAAGTCCATACTCACAACCAACCGTACTCAGTCAAACCTACACTCTATAAGTCAAGTCATACTTGCACCAACATCATACTCAGTCAAAACCTACACCTATAAGTCAAGTCAATCTCGCACCAACTCGTACTCATCAACCTACACTCTATCCAGCAAACATACACCACCCGTACCAGTCAAACCTACACTCTATAGTCAGTCATCCTCGCACCAAAACTCATACTCATCAAACTACACTCTATAGAGTCAAGTTAACTCGCCCCAACTCATACTCCAGTCAAAACCTACCACTCTATACAGTAACGTCAATACTCAGACCACTCGTACTCAGTCAAACCATACATCTCTAAGTCAAGTCATACCCTGCACCAACTCCATACTCAGTCAAACCTACATATATAAGTCAAGTCAAAACTCCACAACCAAACTCGTACTCAGTCAAACCTACAACTCTATAAGTTCAGTCATACTCGCACAAACTCATACTCAGTCAAACTACACTATAAGATCAAGTCATACTCGCACCAACTCGTACTCAGTCAACCACACTCTTAATAAGTCAAATCTACACCAACTCGTACTCAGTCAAACATACACTCTATAATCCAAGTCATACCGGAAACCAACTCGCTACTACAGTCGAACTAACTTGTCTATATAGTCAAGTCAAGACTCAGACCAAACTCATACGTCAGTTCAAACCTAACCTCTATATCAAATCATACACCACATGCTACTCGTCAAACCTACACTCTATAAGTAACTCATACTTGCCACCAACTCATACTCAGTCAACTACACTCTATAAGTCAGTCATACTCGCACCAACCTCGTTACTCAGCCAAAACCTACACTCTATAAGTCAAGTCATACCTCACACAGCAACTCAAACTCAGTCAACTACACTCTATATAGTCAAATCATTACTCACACCAATCTATCAGTCAACCGTACACTCTAATAAGCTAAGTCATACTTGCACCAATCAATACTCAGTCAAACCTACAACTATATAAGTCAAGTCATACTCACACCAACCTCGTACTCAGTCAAACCTACACTCTATAAGTCAAGTCATACTTGCACAACTCATACTCAGGCCAACTCACTTAACCAGTCCAAGTCATACTCGCACGCAACCGTACTCAGATCAAGACTACAACTCTATGAAGTCAAATTCATACACCAACTCGATCCTCAGTCAAACCTACACTTTTTCTATAAGTCAATCATCCTCGCCCAACCTACTCAGTCAACCTACACTCTATAAGTCAGTTATACTGCGCCCCAAACTCATACTCATCAAACCTACACTTATAAGTCAAGCAACTCAGACCAACTCGTCCAATCAAACACTTACACTCTATAAAAGTTCAGCATACTGCACCACACTCTACCAGCAAACCTAACTATTATAAGTCAAGTCATCACTCACACCAACTGACTCAGTTCAACCATACACTCTATAGTCAAGTCATACTCGCACCAACTCATACTCAGTCAAACTACACTATAAGTCAAGTCATACTCGCCCAACCGTACTCAGTCAAACCTACACTCTAATAAGTCAATTCTACACCAACTCGTTAACTCATCCAACCTACACTCTAAAGTCAAGTATACTCGCCACCAACTCGTACTCAGTCCAAACCTACACTCTATAAGTCAAGTCATACCGACAACTCATACTCAGTCTCAAACCTCACACTCTATAAGTCAAAATCATACACCAACTCGACTCAGTCATAACCTACAGCTCTATAAGCAACATCATTACACCAACTCGCTACTAGTCAAACCTCACCTCTATATAGTCAAACTCATACACCAACTGCGGATTTCTCAGTCCAAACCTACACTCTATCAGTCAAATCATCATCACAACTCGTACTCGTCGAAACCTACACTCTATAAGTCAGTCATACTCCACCAACTGTACTCAGTCAACCTACAACTCATAAGTCATAGTTACTCGCCTCCACTCATACTAAAAAGTCAACCTACACTCTATAAGTCAAGTCATACACACTAACTCGTACTCAGTCAAACTACACTCTATAAGCAAATCGTACACGACAACTCGTACTCAGTCAACACCTACTCACTCTAAATGTCAAAGTCATACTCAGACCAATGCTTACACAGATAACTTGTGTCCTATTAGTCAAGTCATATCAAACCTTGGAAACTTAAGGATTTCTATTATGGTTACCATATAACATTATACAAATTATTATACAAATATAACATTTGGGGTTCTTTTTGACTGTAAATCTGTCGTATTGTGGACTGCTCAGATGGCTACTTGATGCCAAAAATTTGGGGACATGACAGGGAGTAAACATCTTTGTGTAATTGTGCTAATGAAATTTAATCAATTACCTATTGTAGAGACACTTAAGCTTTCCTGGCGTTAGTTTATGAATGGTCTCCTGAAGGCTAGTATGGAACCATTAACATTACCTATCTGTTTTGATATGGTAGGCCTGGTCTTTTATCAACTGATTTTACTGAGTAAATATTTTTCCATTTTGTCAATACCATTTAATTGTAGCTTGTTATACAAGTTGAACCTGTCGGAAAGTCTTCCTTTCTGATAGTTGATATTAAGCTAGCTATTTTTGTCAGATAAATTTCATTCTGGCCACAAGGACATTCATAAAGAATGAGACTGTAGCTGCAGAACACAATTAATTTTCATTTTTAATCACAAGTTTTGATGAATATTCTTTTGTGAAGTTGAAATTAAAATCGGAATTGAAAAGTTGCCCATGTTTCATTTCCATAGGCAATTATTTGTTTACCACTTTGATCTAGCTCTGGTATACTCGTTGGATCTTAACAATATATCAGGAATTCATGAAAGTGTTTCACTTAAAACTCCTCCATTAAAATCCTAGCAGATCTGAAAAAGATAGGATTTGTCTTTGTAAGAGATCTGTCAGATGCTTCATTCTGGCACAATGCCAATAGCACCAATCTCTTAAATTCTCCAACTATATACTATCTGATTTTTTTTTTTCAATCGGCAGCAATCATTTGCAATATTCTAATAGATCAATAGAAATTTTGCTTGTCCCTGCCTGCAGATATTTAACAAGTTGGTGGAATATTGCCTCACCTGGTCAGGGAAAAAATTGTCAGTCTTTTAAACCTTGTCAACATCACTGCCAGGCAAAGACATTGAATGCATTTACCGTGTCATACTTAGTCTCGGGTGTATAAAAAAAAATTAGTATGATGTTAGAAAACAAATTATGTTACGATTGCACTTGGATTATTTTGGCGCTGGTCACTTAATTTGATGATAGGATTACAACAGGAGATAATGCATGAACCCTTAGTAATCTGCATGGATTGATTTTTGGCTTTGTGACTTTAGACAATCGCATCTGGGACGTTTTGTTGAATTATTAGAAATGTCCGCTCAGAGGAGAGTGGATCAGAAACCAAAGGTAATAACTTTAGAATGTAATTTTTGTAAATTTTTCAATCACAGTTCTATTTAGAATTGATTTGTAGAATTTAGAATTCTATTACTTATGATAAGCTGAATAATAATTGATTTCTGGATATTCAAATGAGTCTCATTCATTTTCTAACTTTCAAATAGATGTTAGTCTTGGAATGTGTTCTCAGCGATGATGTCAGTATGATACTAAGTCACAATATTTATAAACTTACAGGAAGCACCCACAACTCTTTTAGAAAGATTTATAGCTGAAGATTTAAAACAATGCATTAATTTTTGTAGATATAGTAGTTGAAATCACATGTACACTGCATGTAAATTACAGATTGTTTTAGTATGGTGAACAAAGTTTCACATCAACTCATAGAGTGGATGTTTGTTTGCACAGCCCCTTTTCTGTCCTTTAAAATTTCAAAAGTCTGAGAGTAGCTTTCAGAATATTATACTACATGCAATGTTAAATAGAAGTTGTTGCAATGACTCTCTCTCTCTCTCTCTCTCTCTCTCTCTCTCTCTCTCTGGAATCACATTATTGCATGCATAATAAATTTTGCAGTTATGTATCATGGAGAAGTTCATTTTGATTATTGAATATTGTCAGATTTCTTGTTAAAATATTGAGACATAACTTTTCAGCGGGTAGATCGCTATTAATTACGGCTTGTGTTACTAACTCCCTGTGTTTATCATATTCATGTATTTTCTCTTTTTAAGAAATTGAAAGTCTGTTATGAAAATTCAAATTATTTCACATTTGAAATTATAGCATAAGAGAAATGCCCACTGTAAATGACACTGCATTTATTATGGTAAAATATTGGGTAGCTACCAAGTGGACATGTGTATGCATCAGGTTGTGCCAATATCTTACTAATGTGCCACATTTTCATGACTTTATAAAAGGGAAATACTGTGATTTGAAAATTTTACTGAATGGCCTTTTTCGGAATGAAGATTTTTTTGGCAGCAAGATGGAAGTCTTCAGAGATTGATATGTCATTAGAGTTTAGATAAATTTGTTCAGGATCAATACCACCTTTAAGATGGCACGTTTAAAATTCTGGCCTGATTTGAAGGTCATCTTGCCTACATAACTCATGCTGTGCATATACAAGATCTATATCGTGTCAGGTGCTGTGACAGATACCAAATCATGCCTAGTCATTAACAATTGTTAATTATTTTTAAAATATCGGTCATAAACATCTCTTATCTCAGACTTTTTTAAGTTCATGAACTGATTGATATTTGCAGTAGGAAATCTTTACTATAATGATTATTTTGTTGCATTTATTCTTCTAAAAATGCAAGTAAAATGTTTTCATGTTCAAAATGTACTGCATCATTTGGTTCAAAGTAAATTCCTCCATCCAAGTAGATTTCAGGATTTTGGAAAGGGGGGAGGGGGGTCACAATATTATGATCTCGTAGTGCCAACTGTTCTCTCTTGTACAGGCTATACTAATACATTAGTGGCGTGTTTTATATATTGTGGTGGAAATCTGTCTGCCAAAGAAACAAACATTTTTCTAACACATAAAATCTTTATGTATCCAAAATATTTGATTGCCTCTAATTCAGAAAACTTTCATGTTCAGAAAACAGGTTAGCAAACACCGGTTGACATGTGAAGAGGTAATTGGGCCAGTTATCTCAACTGACTAGGGTACTCTAGAGCAGGACATATTTCATATCCATGGATTTATTGGGATATATATGGATGTTTCAAATCTGACCACTATGATTAAGAAGGGTTTTAAACTTTTTGTATAAAGCTTTAGGTGGGCTAGATGATATATGGCAATTTATATGCTAAACTGTGTGTCTTCTTTTGCCACAAGAATACTTAGAGATTTATCAGTAAAAGTAAATTTTGTATTTTGTGATTTTTCAGTTTTCTCTTTTGTTGGGTTGCAGCTATTGAAGAGAAAATTTTCACATTGACTCCTGTTGAGGTCAAAATTTAATTGAAATTCTCCATATTGTGTGAATAATGACATAGCTAAAATGCTGCTTTTAAGCTGATTTCAATATCCGCTCAGA
The DNA here is from genome assembly GCA_903981925.1 of Ostrea lurida. NCBI lineage: Eukaryota > Metazoa > Mollusca > Bivalvia > Ostreida > Ostreidae > Ostrea > Ostrea lurida. The sequence continues at coordinate 22,178 of CAJDSM010020261.1, forward strand.
AACAGTCACTGGGAGTTCTATACAATATTGACTGCAAAAATGATCTGTCTGCTAGAAGGAATTGATGTAACGTAACTTCAGAGGTTAGTAGAAACCTGATAGTATAGGAGAATTTTGATCCGTTAATGGAAGTCTATGAATATTGTAAATATTTTAACATTTTACCCAGAAAATATTATTTTGGAATACAGTCATTTGATTTTTATGTAAACAATAAGTGAGGTTATATATTAAGTGTGCATTGCTGCAACATTCAAACCAAACTCCTTCTGCCTTCCATTTTCTTTCTTTGAGCTGAGGTTACCAGACATTGGTATTTTCGTGGTGAAATTGAATGAGACCTTTAGGTATTTTAAAAGTCAGGGGAGTGATACTGATATTGGAAAGTGTTGTAATAGCTACCATATCATGTTCAGATAAATGAACTGTTGATCTGCAAAGAGACTTTGCAAAATTGGTTTATTGGGCCTTTGATAATCTCATTAACGGATGCAAAGTATCACTCTGAAAATCTTGCATATGTAATGACTTGTGCTCTTTAAATTTGTAGGACTACTGGCATTACAATGAACATATCGTGATTTCATTTATAGATCTATTAATATTTTTTAATGTATAGCTATAGTTGTCGGTTTCATTATGCATCACTTGTTGTAAAGGTCTGGATAATTGATATCACAACGCAACCAGTGTAGAACAGATAATTCCATTTAAAATGACAGTGGAATTGGACCTCATGGGGAATAGTGAAGGTTGCAGTTTTTATACTGGAGTGTTTACTTTAATTGGCAGAGTACAATGAAACACCCTCTATGTTGAACTGTTTTCAAGTCCGATCAAGGACTGAAGTCCAAGAAATGTGACACCCTTAACATCAAAAACATATCAAATCTATACAAGGCCTGATACAATATGGCAATATCTTAGCTTCAGCTGAGGTTCATTGGGTCTTAATGATAGTTAGGGCAACTGGTCTGTAACTTTCAGAGTTTCAGTGATTAGTTCTGCAAGCCTTTAGTCTGCAACTGGTATGATTGTTCAAATACAATGGGGGATCAAAGAGCATTGAATAGTGGTCAAAATGGTGGAAATTATCACTTTTTAAAAAAGCAATTGTGGATATGATACTTCAATATGTGATTTTGATAATAGAATGGTGAAATAAAGTATATTTTTAATGGTAAGAAAAAGCTTTAGGGGGCACTTAAAGTGATTTGTGTAATCCACTGTTGGCATTTCAGAATAAATATTTGGTTTCCTTTGTAATATTGTATTGACAGTGTATCTTTAAATTACCTGGTTTAAAGATGTGCAGTACTTGAATTTCACAAAATATTGACATTCAGAATAAGGAACTTATTTAGCTTCAATGGGGATGAATTCAAACACAGTTGCCCTTCTGAATGGCATTTAAAGTTAATTTAAAAGAAGCAAAAATTTTGAACTTTAATATAGTTAAAATTCCATTTATGGTTGTTTTGACTGTGAAATGTCTTTTTTAAAATTTTCAGAGCAATGCTTGTGAGTAATTTATTGGAAAAAATAGCGTGATCTTGTATGCCCGTGATGATGGCCAATTTTCTACATTGATAATGGAAGTTACTGTTTTGTACATACCATATTTATATTTTATCATATTTGAGGGGGGGGGGGTTTCTAGCATGTACACACCTATCGCAGTCTAGCTGTGTATTATTCATGATTTGAAGGACAATTCTGAATTTCACAAACTTTAAAGTTAGCATGCAGAGATTGAACCATGTCATGCTAGAACGGTACATGTACATGCAGATCATGTTTCAGTAAATTCATACTAAATGAGTTGAATGGACAATACATTTTGTAATGGAAAACCCTTACCAATTTTCCATTTTGGTAAAGATAACTATTTTCCCACTGTTCCATACAGAGATTGCATGTTTGATAAATTGTTTAAATAAAGGTGTAACAAGTGTCTTAAATACTAATAGTTTTAGCACCAGGGTGTGTAACCTTGGTTGGTAGAAATTTTTCAATAAATGTCAATAAAATTTTCAGTGAATTCAATTTATCCAAGTTCTTTAGGTACTTTAAAATCATTGCTTGCAGTGATGCAAAAACTAATAGCAGAATTTTCTAAATGTGTTCTCAAGTTTACATTTTATAATAAATTTGTTTGAAAATAGGTATGAATTATAGAAAATGAGTTATGATTTTAGCTATGAATTTGACATCTCAAAAGTATGAATCCCTTGATATTTTTCTTTAAAATGACTATATTGTGTTCATTTCACTCTCTATTTGGCACCAGAAAGCACAGGAATAGGCCACATGTGTTGATCATGATGAGATGTTTTAATCTCAGTAGTACAGATTATTAATCTTTAATCTCCATGATACAGATACGTGAATCTAGTGTATATGGTACATGATTTCTATTTAAATGACTGGCTGAAGTCTGAAAGGTTGACATTTTTTGACAGTTTTGGGGGAAAGTGCTATAAATTCTCCCAACTTTTATGATGTCATATACCACAAGTTTTAGAGAAATTGGTTTCGGGGAAATGTAATCTGCAGTTAGTTTGAAATTGTGACTTTATTATGTAAAGATTTAAATCTCTGAATCTCCGAGAAATCAAAGAGTCTTAAAGCCTTTCTTTATATCTATATTGTTGGTTGTGATCCTTTTGTCATTCAAACTATGTAAAGTGTATAGATAAATAGTAACTGAGACGAATTGATACAAATTAACATAACACGGATAACAGGTGTGACATTTAGATTTTTTTCTCTCTCAATAATTAATGACATGGATATAGGTGTAGAATTCTCAGTACAGTTGTGTAGGTGCCACACTGTTTGTATTTTCTCGTAATCAATTTCACTGCACCACTGTAGGTAAGACATTCTATTAGAGTGACCATTGCAAATGAAAGTAATTCACTTGCATCCTGTGTAGGCATAGATATACCTTCCATTATAGAGGGAGACCTAGAGCACAGGCCACATCCAATGTTTGAGATATACAGTATCCTCCACTTATAATTAGGTTGCTTATACTGAACTATCTGTTATATTGAAGTTAATATAACTCCCTGTATCATATATATAGTACAATATTGGTAATATTGGACATTGAATATATTAAATGAACAATAATTCAGGTCGGTGCCCTGAATTTCAATATATTGAGAGCAGACTGTAGTTGTCGGTCTGCTGTCATCCTCTGGAGTGAGAGGAGAAGCCAGCATTATTCGTTTTCAGATTACTTCCAGTAATCTAGAGTGTACAGGAGGGTCAAGTGTGAAATGTCGTCTTATCTTGTCAATCATCTCTGTCATAAGTCGGATTATTAGAATGTTGTAGTATGGGCGGAATGGATGAGGCTCTCTTGTTTGATCATTGTGCTTTGGTATCGAGAATCATTGATTTAGTTTCTATTTCATTTTCACTTTGAGTCCGACTCTGAAAAAAAAAAAACTGTTAATAGTTGATATGGGGTCAATAGCCTTTTCACATTGCAGTTTAAATTTGAAAAATGTTTTAGTTAAAGAGTGTAGTCAATTTAAAATTGGAATGTTTCTGAAATGGGATTAATTTTATAGATTGTTAGGTTTCTCTATTTGTCTGGAGTAACAATATTAAAGTCATCAATTATCCAAAAACAAAAATGTCAGGTTTGTTCTTGCCAGAACTATAGCAGCTATTTCTCTGTTTGAATATTTACGTGAAGGTTATGCCTATAGTTTTTAGTAATGGAAGCAATGTGCCATGACACCATAAAACTTTTTGTCTTGGACCGTCTTCCTATATCAGGCATAATGAGTGTTAAATTGGAGGTGTTAAAACTTGTCGTTTTTCTTAATGGTCTGAAAGACACGTTTATCTGTAATTTTGTATACAGTTGTGGATCTGTAGCATTTAAACTTTAAAAACTCTGTAAACTGAAGATTGGGGAAAAGAGTTCCAATTAAGCTCTGCGTTTATATGGATAATTGAGCAAAAAGAATTGAGGATGGGGCTTACCAGAGATCTTAGGTAAGAGTCTTAGTACTTTTTAAAAATTATGTTGTTTTGCTCCAGGAGTGGATTAGACACTGCATCTATTACTGAACTGATGTTACCCACAAAGATACCTGTTCTATAATTGTATAGTTGTGGGTGGGGTTGTTTTTGTGGGTGGGTTTTTTTTGTTTGTTTTTTGGGGGGATGGGGGTTGAGTGTCTGTGTTCAGGTCTATATCAGAATGTATATCGTGTAATGGCTTTGTTCTGATAATCCAACATAGAATAATTAGTAGTACCGTGTACACCTATACAGATTAGTGTATGGAATCTGTAAGAAGACTATAAGTCAAGTTTTCCTTTGATCTGTCAGGTAATCAAATGTTGTTTTTACACAGCATAGTTTCATTCTCCTGTATGTACTATAAAGGTACAGCAGGCCCTATTCCAAGGTAGGACTGTGGAGTGGTAGGCAGGACTGCATGTGGAGTGGTAGGTTATTGGATCCAGAAGTACAGCAGCCTGCCACATTCAGGGTAGGACTGTGGAGTGGTAGGTTATTGGATCCAGAAGTACAGCAGCCTGCCACATTCAGGGTAGGACTGTGGAGTGGTAGGTTATTGGATCCAGAAGTACAGCAGCCTGCCACATTCAGGGTAGGACTGTGGAGTGGTAGGTTATTGGATCCAGCAGAAGACAGTGACACTGAAGACAGTGTCACCGCACACAGGGTGTCTAACGCTTCACTCACCTCTGACAAGGGAGTAAAACAAAATGCGGCTCCAGTTGATAACGAGTGACAGTACATTAGCTGTGTGTTTGATGTTCAAGTTTTTTATAATCTACAAAAGAGCAATTGTTGTATGGTAGAAATTGATAGAAAACCATTAGGTATTGGAAATGTGTCACTTTACCTGAGCCTAGTATGATATGTTTACAGTGCAATATTGAACCCTTCTGGTGGAACTTTAAGTTTGGACTTTCATTGACATATAGTTATCATATTGCAAAATAAAATTCATTTTCATAAAAAAAGTGTTCTTCACCAAATCAAATAAACTTCAAATACACGGTTCCTATAGTGTTAAGAAGCATTGGTCTTGTATAAATTTCTTTATTTGACTTTTTCAGCATGTCAAAATGAATGGTATATCAGTGAGTGGGTCGGGAGACTGGAGTGATGATGCTGTTAAATCTGGTTCTAACACTGGTAAGTGGAAGCATGCTTCTGTATTATGCTGTCAAAATCTGGTTCTAAGAAAAGAAATGCTCTAAAATATGATATGGTTGAGCCAGGCGAGAAGTTTTATGAAATGAGTCTGTCTTTAGGATGTAAATTTTGTGGTGAGAAACAAGGTTGCTTCCAGTATAGTGTGTGCTTTATTTGAACTTGTTGGATTTTGTATAGGGTCATTTGGAAGAAAATGTATTTTCAAAATTATCGAAAACTTAACAATTTAGAGCATGATTTCAGATTGAAGTGGCTTTAAAGCCTTCAATAATGGAGAGCCTTAAAGGTTTTTTTTTTTACATGAGTTTTACAAATTACCAGTACTGATGAACTGAAGTACAGAAATGAAAATTCAGTGCTCACAACAACCATTGAAGTGATATTATTAATTAAATAGAAGTGTTGCTTGTTAAGCATGAAGAATTCCCTTTCACTTAATAAAGCTTTTCTGAAATGGATAGATACTTTCAAGGGATCATGAAACAGACTTAATTAAACTAAGGCCCGAATTTGTTATCTGTAGACTGCTTATTAACTGTAAAACTGAATCAAAAGCTGTGATGTTTACTGTTTTAGTGAAGTATGCAAATCTTAATTTAAGTTTGAAGATGTTTCATGATCTTGAGGCCAGGGCTCTTCATAGTAAATGTCCATGTACACTCTTTACTTGGATTTTTGGTGATATGCACATGTTTGATTTTAGGTGATCAATCTTTGTCAGTTTGTGTAATTGATTTTTAAATGTGTCTTGCTCTCCTATAGAGAGAGCGTGGCAGATCCTTGTAGACACTGTAGTAACTAAAAGTAAATCACCCTGTGTAGCAAACCATGGGACTGGATACTAAAGAGATATTTACATCAAGCTATTCAAATTTGGCTGCAAAGACTGGTATCAAAGTTGTTATGCAGAGTTTAGAATGTATATATAGAGAGAGTAACTTTTAATGAATGAACTTTGAAGTTATCTTTTGTCTGTCTGAATAAATCTAATTTTTGTTTTTGAAAAACTAGAGTTCTGTAATAATGACAATTGATATCATGGTTCAGTCAGACTTTTTGCATACATGTATGTTTCAGTATTATATTATAAGATAGAAAGCTCCCTTGAGAAAAGTGCTTATAGGGAATGCAGAACTACATTAATGTACATGTATTCAAGGCCAGTTAGAGAGATTATGATTTGGACATTTTTATATAATTCAAATTTCCATCATTTTAGAGATTCAGTGAGGAGGAAACCAAAAATTCTCTTATGTTTTAACACTTAAAATTCAGATGGCATATATTCCAACCGACCACATAACTGTTATCAAAATAAATCTCTGTTAAGCATTTGCTTTTTTATACCCACGCAAACAAGTTTTGGGGGTATATAGGAATCACTCTGTCCGTCCGTCACATCCGTCTGATCCGTCTGTCTCAGAATTCGTGTCCAGGCCATAACTCTTTGTTTTTGAAAGGGTAGGGCAAAATATTGGCATATGGGTGTACACTATGAGACGATGTGTCACGTATATTGATGACTTTGTATGACCTTGACCTTTGACCTCGAGATAAAAAATATCAGTTTTTTAACATGAATTCGTGTCCGGGCCATAATTCTTTGTTCTTTGCCATAGGCATCCTGTATAATCTCAAGGTCAAACTTATAGTTTTTTAACATGGATTTGTGCCGGGCTAAATCTTCTTTGTTCAAGCTTCAGTGACTCAAGGAGCGTAAAGATATGTGGGTGGGGGGTATCCTTTTGTGAGATTTTACCCACAGTATTTCTAGTTCACTTCTGATTCTGATAAAGATGTCAATGTATTTTTTATACCCCCAGTGTCCAAGTTTAGGAGGGGTATTAACATCTGTCTGTAGACATGATACCAACGAAAGAACAAATGATGAAAACTATATGTGTACATCTTAAACGAATAATGAAGTTGTGCAATCTGCTGTTTTGATTGAAATTTGAGTAAATCTTGAAACCATTTATTCTTTGTTGACTACAGATTCACTATTTCCCATCACTCAATGTTCTCTCTCGGAGTATATTAGTCCTTTAGGACTGCGAGGTCTGTTTACAATTAGTATTTGTAATGGTTTTAGTTTGGAGGGTGTGTGTGTGTCTGCCTTGTACACATTTCAACACTTCGCCATGAGTTACACCCCTTTGCGGGATCAGCCAAAGGAGCCAAGCTTTTTTCCTTATCATACCAGATGTAAATTATTACAACTGTGAATTATAGCATATTATTAAGTTTTCATACAAGTTTATGGGTTGCCCCACCTTGGGGCATTATTGTAGTATACTGCTACCGGTAATTGATATAAAAATATCAAATACGCTAATGCTACAGATACAAAAGTTACAAAGGCCGATGTAGGGATATACAACTTTTTTGTCCACAAGATGATGGTCAATTGATATAACTTGCACAAAGTGTTGATAGGATTGAATGTACATGTTTTTTGTTGTAGGATTTTCTGACCCAGAAAATGATCCTAGTGCTCTAAGGAACGATAATAAAAACTTCCCCCAAAAGTATGATCCTGTTAATGCAGTGCTGGACAAGATAGATTCGGAGTTGTCCTCTATGGTATGATGATAACGTTGTCTGGCAGGTCACTTTATATGTACAGTGTTACAATTTAGTTCTCATGTAGTGTGGTACGTACGTATTAAAGGTTAAACAGGAGTCTTTAATAAAATTTCAAATTCTTTATGCTTCACATAAACAAAGTTTGGTTGTATTAGTTTTTAATACATAATAAAGGACATTTTGTAAATAATATCGGTCATTTTCCAAGGCCAAATACAAGTTAACTTTTTTGCAGACAAGTCACAATGGATCACAACGAAGTTCAAAGGGAGATAAATCACAACCTTCAAAGTATGAGGGGTTGATGAGTAGTAAACAAGAGAAATCGGGTGAGTCCCTCTTTTTCTCTCTCAGTCTTCACAAATGCAGTCATTGTAGGCAGTTTTTAATATTACATGTTGTTAATTCGCAGAGAGCCCAGAGAGGTATAGAAAAGTACTGGAACCCCCGTCATCAGGATTAGATGTCTCACAGAGTCCACACATTGTCGGTACGGCGGAGATCTACAGTGACGCGGCAGGGGGCACTGATGGTGAGTATAGTTCTGTTGTGGCTGTATATAAACAAAGAAGTGTGGACCTGTTGTCATTACTGGGGAATATATGATAGTCACAGACATTGTAGGAAAATAAAACGACGTACAGCGTCATAGCAGAAGTATTCCCAGATCCCCATGGAGTTAGAAATTTAGATAAAATTAAATATCTTTATACTTTGTATGGTGTCCTATACTTTCTATGCATATTTTGAAAGACTATCATGAGCCTTTTCACCATTGGCACAAGCTATCATTGGAAATGATATTGTACTTTATTATACTTGTTTATAGCCGAAATGTTGCCAATATTGATAAAATTTCACATTTCTAAATTTTGGTTAAACCTTTGATTGATATGGTTTTTATCATTTCTATTGAGGAATTCACCTTATACTTTTTTATGAAAAAGATGGATCATTATTTTATTCAAATGAGTCTCCAGACTGCACCCTAAACATTTCTATCAAAATATTTGGTATCTTTCCAAAATAAACTGTATTTCAAAATCAAAGGTATATATAAATACATACATTGATTTCCAATTTACTGTTCACTTTTAAATGCACAACCAGAATTACTCCTATGTACATGTGTAATTGAATTGACAAAATTTACTCTTATTTACATATGTACATTGGAATGACAATCAATTAAAATCAAAATGCTCTCTAGCTTAGCTTTTGAAGAGACAAATTAAATCTTTGGTAAACATACGCTACTTTACATACAATGACATTGTTACTGTGATTAAACTTGTCTCGTGGATGTTTAATTCTTCCTATAGACGTCCCGCTTATTTGTTTTCTTACGAACTCACTGTTTTAAAAAGCTGTTCTTCAGAAGGGAACATGGAATCTCTGTATGCATGATAACATAAGTAAACACAAAATTAAAAGAGTGTAAATTTTGCTACTCATTCAATTACGCGATGAAATGGACTAGGCGTGATTTCTGAAGACTTATAAGCCAAGGATTATAGGTTCCATTGTGAATTTTTATGCTTGCATAATTGTAAGTGAGGTTTAAATATATCTATTGGTGTGCCACAGAAGTCCATGTTTTCAATATAGTAGTATTTGGCAGAAGACTGAAATGTATAGAATGTCACTGGGGGTTTCAAATACACAATTTTCTTTGTTAAAAGTTGGATAGCTGATTGGAGTGATTTTTCTCGTTGTGTATTGGACTTCAATCTTCTAGACTTTCCTTGGAGATTTACTCTGTTGACAGTTTAAATTTCACAAAATGGAGCTTATTTCTGTAAGATACAATCAAAATATGGGTATGCTATGATCCTTTATATTACATGTACATTAGTCTTAATTTTGGTTTGCAATGCACACTTAGCATTCTATTTCAGGCACTTGGTCAGTGATAGATTTGCATATTTATCACAGTGTCATACAATATCTAAATGCAGAATGTTTGATTGAAAATGTTTTATCTAGCTTGTTTTAACAGAATATTAGATGTAAATGCAATGACTGTATATTGCTTTACATGCATACTTTATGTAGTAATTGATGACATGGCCTATTGAGAGTGCATGTGGTAAGAAGAAATCTCTTGTCTTGTTCCTGTTACTGTTTAAATATTTTCAGGGGAGGAGAAAATGAATGCGCCCAGTGATCTGGATTCCCTCAGTGCTCAGCAACTGGATGAAAAGTTCAAAGAAATCATGCGCAAGAAAAGAGGTTTATATGTTATATTCGTACAATTTTAGACTATAGAATGCATGTCTATGCAGATATTAGACCAAAATATCTCTTGACCTTTTAGGCATTGTGTATTGATGTTCTGTTGTAAGAAGACCCTAAAACTCTAAAACTTTACAAAGTTCAAAACTCTGGTATGTTCTCTTTCTCACTATAAAGTGGATGGTGCTCAGATAAGGAAGGTTAATTGTAGCTAGTCTGTCTGTGTTTGTTAAACGGGTATAGCTTGTCTGTCTGGTGTTGATTTGTCCCACTAGATGCTAAGATAAGGAAGGCTAATTGTAGCTAGTCTGTCTGGTGTTGTTAACTGTAGCTAGTCTGTCTGGTGTTGTTAACTGTAGCTAGTACTGTCTTGGTGTTGATTTGTCCCACTAAAGCTCAGATAAGGAAGCTAATTGTAGCTAGTCTGTCTGGTGTTGTTACTGTAGTTAGTCTGTCTGTTGTTGAGTTGTTCCACTATAGCTCAGAAAGGAAGGCTAATTGTAAGCTAGTCTGTCTTGGTGTTGTAACTGTAGCTAGTCTGTCCTGGTGTTGTTAACTGTAGTTAGTCTGTCTGGTGTTGATATGACCCACTATAGCTCAGATAAGGAAGGCTAATTGTAGCTAGTCTGTCTGGTGTTGTTAACTGTAGCTAGTCTGTCGGTGTTGTTAACTGTAGTTAGTCGTCGTGTGATATTGACCCATATAGCTCAGATAAGAAGGCTAATTGTAGCTAGTCTGTCTGGTGTTGATTTGTCCCACTATAGCTCAGATAAGGAAGGCTAATTGTAGCTAGTCTGTCTTGGTGTTGATATGACCCACTATAGCTCAGATAAGGAAGGCTAATTGTAGCTAGTCTGTCTGGTTGTGAGTTGACTCCCACTAATAGCTTCAGATAAGGAAGGCTAATTGTATGCTAGTTGCTGTCTGGTTTGTGTTGAGTTGTCACTATCAGATAAGGAAGGCTAATTGTAGCTATTCTGGCTACACTGGTGTAGTGTATGATTTTGCAAAGGGATAATCTCTAAATTAAAAAAAAAACATGTCCACTTCAGATTATAGATAGGTCAGATTATAGATAGGTCATGAGTAATGAGAGATTTTTACATGAAACAACATGTCTTTTCTATCATTATTTGTGTTTCATGATAGAAATAATAGACATGAAGTCATTTGCAATGTTTAATAATTTGATGAATTGTTTTAAGATGCATGCAGGGGGAGGTGGGAAAGGGGGTAATGATAGCCGTTTCCTCTTAAATCTGTCCAATGCGAGTATGATTACAAATGTACATACATGTACATGTACAGTATGTCTCGTTTAATGACAGAATTGAAGGTAGAATGTAAATATAAGAATGTAAACTTCATTTCTGAAAAGATCTCCAACACTTGATGCTGGTATACAACCTCATGAAGTATGCAGGTGTTAAGCGTCACTGTTCATACCCGCATATATATTCAAAAATGAAATTTATTTTCTTAACTATTCATTGTTTTTATGATATATACCAAAAAAATGTGTATGTAGCCATGAATACAAATTCTTGATGAATTCTTGATGAACAGGAGAAAGTTTATCACCGTATTTTAACTCTACAATCAAATTTTGATTAAACCACAAAAACTTGAACACAAAAATTTGTGATTTTGTAAAGATTATACATCCCACTTCTTTACCTCTTAAAAAGTTTGTCTTAATGTGTGCAAACAAAAGATTTCCAAAACATCAACAGTATAGTGTTTGGATGATCATGAGTTCCAAATCTGTTAAGTATTTTGGTTGACCACAAATCTGCACATGTTTCTACTACTACCACAATTAAGTTTCCAACCTTTAGGGAGTTCTAATGGTGTCATGAGGTTTTATTATATCATTGAAATACAGGACCATATTAACACATACCGGTAACGGGAATAATCCCTGTGGTCTGGGTCATTGGAGGACCAGATAGAGCAGGAATTTAAAAAATAATACATGCTTGAACATTCTCCACTAGACCAGTTTGCATTTAAATTTTGAAAGATTAATCTGATTTTTGATGATGCATAAGTATGTTTGGATAGCTAGAAAGGAAATATACCAGGGGTATCCTTTAGGAAATCGGATATAAATGAACTTTATTTGCCCACATTTACTCCAAGTTAATTAAATTAGGGCAAGGGTTGAAATGTTTCAATGATTTTTTTTATTACATATGCTATACATTATTAATGACATGTTCTTATTAAAATCCTCTGACTTTAATAACCCTTACTATACCCAAAGACCTCTTAAAGGAAAGGCAATGCCTTCAGACTACATTTGACTTTTGACACAGATTACAATCTGCTTTGATATGATTTGAATGGAGATTTGTGGTAATGGTCAAGAAATATGTGGTCTTATATCACCCTATTGTGATGGGTTTAACTTGGACAGACCAATACATACATGTACATTGTCAGGAGGATAAAAAAAAAAGATTGATAGTTCAAAAAATGCGTTCTAACAACCTTATAAAATGTGTGTGTATTTTGGCATGAACTGAAATTTCCAATGCTTTGGTGACATGTGAATATTACATATTTACACTTCTAGGGATCTTGAACAATTGTTCATAACAATTTTTTTTAAATCTTCAGTGGTGTGTAGGAAATCCGGAAAAAAATTCTTAAAAAGAAATAAGAATTCACCAGTCTGGCAATGAATACTTATAACAAGATATTTACATTTGCTCTTCTTTTTTGGTACTAAACCTCGATGTTTTATAATTCTCATTAAAACATGACTCTGAGGCTCTGTTGAATTAATTCTGTGTTTTTAGGTCGTCTAAAATTCAAAATGTACGAGGGAGAGAGGAAAATAATATTTGTAAAAGGAAAAATATTTAAGGAAAACAAGGTTTATACATGTACAGTATTCCTTCAGTATTTTTTTTTTATTTTTTTTTTTTTACAAATGTCCAGATATTCATTTTTAAACATGTGGTATTTGTCAGGAAATTATCTGGACAACTTGAGGGCCAGCTACCCCCAGAGTGATACTGACACCATCCGGACAGAGGACTTTGAGAAGAAGTTCCGGAGCATTATGGTGTATAACTCGGGTAAGTCCACAACAAGGAACGCTACAAAATAAGCTGAATGGAGTGGTTTAAAGTTGTATTAGTTTGAAATAAAAGCTTTTATCAAGTATGGAAGTTTAACTTCATATTAAAACAATTTGGATAAGGTAAGTAAAATATACTGTAAATATATGTCTTTAATAGTGTCATATGCATATTTATGTCAATTGATGCTCATAATATAGTGAAGTAATGAATGATCTTTTAACATTTAATTGTAGACGGACTTTGCTCATATTTCTATTTCTGTCATGCATATATTCTTGCATGCTTTCACAATTTTAAGCATGAAACCAACTACTGTTGTATCTCCTCTGTTGTTCAAGTATCAAGCATATTTCACATTACATAACCATTTGTATTACTTGAACTTAATTTTTGCATCAATTTCTGTGTATACTTTTGCATTGATTGTCAAGTTTGCTCATTAACAGTTGGATGTGAAGCAAGATGTGTTATCACCTGTAAATAATGTCAAGGCGTTATTTTTGTGATGTGTTTATGATACATTCAGTTGTTTGTTTCATCTTTGTGGGGTCTGATGGTCTGAATACATGGGTACTGCATGCTTTCTTGCTCTCTCTGTCAATAATGTATTTCCGTCCAATAATTATAATACTCCTACCGTGTCTTAACCCTAACTTGCATCCAAACTTCAGTATAACTCCCTTGTAATCTCTCAATGATATATAACATCAATGTACACATATTTAGATTACTGTATATAACCTGATTTTTATTAACTATTAAACTTTAGGATAGTAGCAGCAGTATCTAAATAGCGATAGAATACATATTTAATGTTGCAAATGTTTATATATATATACATTTAGTTTATTTTTTTTGAAAAAATAATGAAATTATTGTTTATTAATGTTTTTCGCTCACCTGAGCCAAAGAGGTTCAAGTGATCTTTTCTGATCAAACTTTGTCTGGCATCTATTGTCGTTGACAACGGCATTGACTTTTTCACATTTTCGTCTTCTCCACATGTATTGGGCCAATTTCAAGTAAATATTGCACAAACCATTCTTGGGTGAAGGGAATTGAAGTTTTTTTTAAAGTCTCATTCAAAGGGGAGGTAATCAAGAAAAGGCAAAAATAGGATGGGATCATTCAAAAATCTCAGGAACCACTAGGCCATACGTTTCAAAAGTGGAAATTTACTTGAAAGCTTTTTGACATAGTATAGATTCAAATTTTTTTTCCAAATATGGCTCCTAGGGGTAGGCTGTGGTCACAATAGGGGGTGTATAGGGAAATTCTTGAATTTTTTTGGGTCATTTTTCAAGAACAAGGCCATGATAAGACACCTTGATATGCAATGATTAGTCATACATTATGCATAGGTAGTATAGATTCAAGTTATTAGTCCCCTACCGACGAAGTCTAAGGGGACTAAGGGAACTTATAGGTTGCACTCTTGTCCCGTTCCGTCCGTCCGTCCGTCTGTCCGTCTCTGTCCGTCAGTCCGGTAAATCAGTTTTCCGCACTTTTTTTTTCTCATCACTGTTGCAGCTACTTACATTGGATATTAGGTACATTGCTTTCAGCCTTACCCAAGTCTGACGAAGTCAAAAGATTTCTGAGTTCGGTTCTTGATTCGACCCATAGTATTTCACTGAAGTTTATGTCCTGGGACTTAGTAAATATTGCATTAAATATAGCAGTTTTCCGCACTTTTTTTCTTCCTGCTCTGCAGATATTCATTTTGATATGTTGGTTACACTTGCTTTGCCATACCAAGTTATAAGTTACTTCCATGTCTCGAGTTTCGGGTTTTGATCGACCCATATTTCACTAGCAGATTATCGGACCCTTGGACTTAGAAAAAATTTCATAAATTATCAGCTTTCCCGCACTTCTTTTGTTCTCACTTCTCTGCAATATTCATTTGATATAGGCTTATAATTAAAAATTTCGTTGTTGCCCTTTGTCCACCCGATTTCGGGACCGTTAGGGTCGGTGGAGGTAAGGTAACAACTATTTTATTTTCTAAGCAAAAAAATATAGCTTATCAGTAGGCCCTTATTTTTCTTGGCGTAGGTAGGTCGATCTAAATTATTTCTTTTTATTGACTATGGATAAAAGTTTTGTCTGCTATACGCTCTTGTATAGATGCATATATACATGCTACATATAATAATATACAATATGTACTTTGTTTTTGTTATATTTAAACTTTGCATAGGTACCGTATATTATTGTGTTTTTGTGAGCATTTAGTAATTTGAAAATGGTAGGGGGGGGGGGTTACGCACAAACCATAACACTTAATTTTTCTGCGGTCCAAGTGTTTTGATACTCACCAATGACGTTTTTGACGTTCGCCAACACTCGCTGTTAAAATTATCACGGCAGTGTTATGCTACAATATATATAGTAAAATGTACGATTACTAGTACGTAGCAAACATCAAGATGAATCATGTGTTTATAAAAACTGATTATTCTTTTGAAGAAAAAAAGTTGTTATTTATCTTTTGTCAATTGCCTTGCAGATGTTCAGTATTTTATCTAAACTGGTCGGCCCTTAAACTCTACTCTAGTACCCATATGAGAAAAAATGGTGGGTGGACATAGTATTCATTTCAGTCAGGAAATAGAATAAACAAATTCTTATCCTTGATAGTCATTATGAATTATTCATTTATCGTAATTTCCAATTGCTGAATAAGCGGATAAATATACACATTTCTTTACAAAACGTAACTTAATCATTCAACATGAAAAATGTTGATTTTAATTAAGTATACTATACAGGCCGGTAGAAATTAGATTTAGTGTTTGCCTGCGCGATTTGTCATGCACTTATTTCGAAAAAAAAACTATTTCGGTATGCTTACGGTATTTACTATGGCTGATATGTCCATAATGATCATCCCGGTGTTTATTGCACACATTTCTCACGTGCTTTGATTTGATCATGTTGCAAGCAAAGTGCGGGCCTTGTTTGAATATCTTTAAATACTGATTGGAGAGATTAAAAAAATATATTTCGGTTGTCATAATTCCTACGTTCGGCACCGATTCAGTAGTTTGTTATTCGACCATTTCAACAATCAGTCGGTTCATTGAAGCAAGGCCGTCGTTGTGATATAAGACGGTTACGGGACTGTGTGGATCTGTGACTTCGAATTTACGACTGTACTCCGTATTTTGTCTACCAACAAACCACTAGGAACCAGTTAAATTTGAGTCTGTAATAATGATTAGTCAAGGGGGTACTATACTATACCACCCGCCTGGATTATTTTATAGGGGGTGGTATAGTTATTAGTACCTTAAATATCATTAATTAATCGAGACCAACTATTCGGTTCTGTGAACAAACCATTGCGATATTTCTCCTTCTTTCTTCTTATTCATGTGCAACAGTAGTGTGTAGGGGTTTCACTCGCAAACACTACATTTAATTGTTCGCTCTCTCGTCTCTCTTCTCTCTCTCTCGTCTCTCTCTCCTCTCTCTCTCTCTCTCTTTCGTTAAAAAATGGTTCATGTGTCCACTATCGTTTGGGGAAGAAAATTAGTATCGTCCCACAATCTGAATATCCACGATAGTTAATCTACTCGCAAAACGATAAAAATGAAATAAACATGATTATGTACAATAAATTATACAAAATGCTTTCACTGAACGCTTGATCATTATCGCCATGCTTGATTCGCGTTTTCTGTAGCAAATTTTTATTCTGCGTATCTTATTTTCTATAACCAGTTAGGTTATTAGGCATACATACAAATGCCACGGAAGTGCGAGCGACTGAATAACGATGCTCCAATCATTATCTTCTGTATCAGGACAAGGTTGTGTTTGGTTCTGAATATGCTGGTTTTTTTGTCCGCGTAAAGAATATATGAAAACTCTTTCATATTTTACGATTTTCTTCAACCTCCTCCCCCTTATGCTACAATTTCGTTACCCCTAAATGCAAAATTCAATCATTTATATGCATTTTAATTGAAATGAACTTTTGATGATCAAGGCACGTTTTATAGTCGCTGTAACGTTTCGGATATGTACATCGGTAATTTTGGAAGTTGTCTCAGCATTCCGAGCTGCAGTGCGAGAAGATAGAAAATACACTACGAGTAATTAGTAGATCCTTGTGGGAAAAAAAAATCACCAATTTTGTAAAAAATGTTTTGAGCGGGGTAAATCAGAACATTAAGATTTAGTCGGTCGCAACAGAAATGAAATAAATATGAAATAATCACCTTGTAAATACAAATAAACGAAGACTTTGTCAAGTCGGACGAATACTTAATCGGTCCGGTCGGGAAACCGTCAAACAAAATCAAAACATTATTAATTGAGGCCTTAGGTACATTGCTTTGCCGCATACCGAAGTTACAGATTCAAGTTTGAGTTCTTGGCTTTTGATCGATCCAGTATATTCACTGACGTTAATGTGCCTCTGGACTTAGAAGATAATTTCATAAATTATCAGGCTTCTATCCGCAACTTATGTGTAATTCTCACTGCTTAGCAAGACATATTCATTATGTAACTTTAGGTACATTGCTCGCCCATACACAAAGTTACAGATCAAGTTTCGAGAATTCAGTTTGATCGAGCCCATATTCACTGAGTTATAGGTCCTTGTTCCTAATCCTGGCTCTTTGACCATAAATATGATATAGCCTACAATAATGCAATTAGAATTATGTTGCAGTCACAATAATGTTTGTAATCCGGGAGGGGACCTATGGATTGCTATGCAGCAATACTCTCAGAATGCTTGTTTGAATTATATACGTATACGTAAGAATAAGTTAAGAAAATCTCAACAACATCACAGCCATGATCAGTCATATTGATATGCAAGCATCTTTGTATGGTTGGTTCAAATTCAAGCTTGTTGCTACATATAGGTTTGACCTATGTACAATTTGGGTAAAAAAAAAATCATGTGAATAAAGATTGCATGAAAAAAAATCTTCTAAAAATCAGAACAGCTGACCAAGAAAAAGCAAATCCAGGGTGACTCGGGTGAGGGCTGTGGCCAATTTGGTTTTTTTAATAAACACAGGAAAATTCTCTCTGAATTTGTTGTCATTTTTCTGTTTAATTTGATTGTAAATTAATCTGTCTTTGATATATATTTTATTTTTTGTACTGCTGTTATATTACAAACTATATTTGTTAGTTTTGATATTAAACTACAGAAACTGCAAAATCAATTAATAGACATTTTCATTTGATTTTAGTACAAATTAATGTAAATGATGATTAATCTTGCAAGTTTCACCCTGCAGATGACTCATCAACTCTGGTACTGTCCGATGATGATAGATTGGATGATTCTTTTGATGAAAGTTTCCCTCCACCCCTGAGTTATGTTGTTGATCCACCCTCTAATACAGGTGTGCTGTGATTACATTAACAAAAGGTGTTTTACTCAGTGACCTGTGTGCCATAATATTGTGTTCTGTTGTAGATAACATGTTGTGTGCTGAAGTTGTTAACAACCCCTACAAGCAAATACTATAAAATAATGAGTGTGTTGACATGTGTGCATTGATCTGTGTATTTGTGGAATATATTGGTATGGTCTGCAGAGTTTTTGGGGTTATTCTAATAGGAAAAAAGGAATAAACAGCATTTACATTTTTTCTGTGTTGAATTTATATTTTGATGCTGTAAAATTAAAAGGTTGTACGTTGCAGATACAATCAAAATGACAATTTTTTTGGGTTTGTAAAAATATGTTTTTTATAGCATCTGTCCTCAGAACATTACTGTTGTACCCCAGTTCATTTCCATGGCAATCCATTGATACAGTGTTTTATTACACCTACAAATGGAAAGATTTTCTAATTTTACAGCATTGCTGCACATTCTCTTAATAGCTAGGGTATTTCATGAATTGAATGTAGAATGCCATTTTTATATCAGAACAAAATAAAAGAACAGAATTTTGAATTTTTACTTTTTCGTTCGATAAGATGAATTTCAGTTACAGTAGAATGATATGGATTGTTGTTATAGTTGGTGAACACTGCACATTTTAGTACACACATTCCACCAGTATTAGAGTTTTTCTTTGCACTTTGTGCACCTGTACAGGCATCAGCCATACTTTTATCAACCTTTCTTTCCATCCAAACACCTTATGCATCTCTCCATCATGGTTGTTCTTTGGGACTAATATTTTAGGTGATTGGAGGGTTTAAGCTAAATAACTAGTAGATATTGCCCTTCTGGGTTCTTGTTGTTGTATATATGCATTGACCCTAAAATGTTGTATAGGTTCCAGATTATCTGATGTGGCAGAGGAGCCTGGTGGTGCAACCTCACCAAAACTGAATCTGCAAACCAAAACTCAGGGTAACTATCATCATCCCCTTAATCTTGACACCACCACTATCATCATCCCCTTAATCTTACAGTAAGACAACCACCATATCGATCATCCGCCTTAATCTTACAGAAAGACAACCACCACTATCATCATCCCCTAATTTACAGTTAAGACAACCACCACTATCATCCCTTAATCGGCCAATAGACAACCACCACTTCATTCATCCCCTTAACTTACAGTGAAGACCAACCACCACTATAATCATCCCTTAATCTTACAGGAAAGACACCACCACTGTCATCATCCCCCTAATCTGGACAGTTAAGACAATCCACCACTATCATCATCCCCTTAATCTTACAGTTAAAGACAACCACTATTATCATCACCCTTAATCTTACAGTATAAGACAACCACCACTACATCATCCCCTTAATTCTTACATTAAAAGACAACCACCCACTGTCATCATCCCTTAATCTTACATAAAAGACAACCACCACTTCATCCCCTTAATCTTACAACTAAAGACACCACCATGTCATCATCCCCTTAACTTACAGTGAAGACAACCAACCCATATCATCATCCCCCTTTAACTTACAGTAAGACAACCCACCACTGGTCATCATCCCCTTAATCTTACATAAGACAACCACCCACTATCTATCAATCCCCTTATTTACGATTAGAAGACAACCACCAGCTTTCACCCCTTAATTTACAAGTAAAGACAACCCCACTATCATTCCCCTTAAATCTTACAGTAAGACACCTATCACCCTAATCACAGCTGCACCATATCATCCCCCTTAATCTTACATGTTAAAAGACAAACCCACACTATCATCATTCCCCTTAATCTTACAGTAAAGACAACCACCACTATCATCCCCCTTAATCTTACAGTAAAGACAACCACCACTATCATCACCCCCTTAAATGCTGTACAGTTAAAACAACACCACTATCATCATCCCCTTAATCTTTACCAGTAGAAAACAAGCACCCACTGTCATCATCCCCTTAATCTACCAGTAAGAACAACACCACTATCATCCCTTAATTCTTACAGTTAAACAACCACCACTGTCATCATGTCCCCTTAATCTTACAGATAAGGAGACAACCACCACTAGCACTATCCCCTTAATCTTACAGTAAGACAACCACCACTTCATATCCCCTTAATCTTACAGTAAGACACACCACTATATCCCCTTTAATCACAGTAAAGACAACAACCACTATTCATCATCCCCTTCATCGACAGTAAAGACAACCCACCACTATCATCATCCCCATAATCTTACAGTTCACGATCCCTTAATCTTACAGTAAGACAACACGCAACTATCATCATCCCCATAATCTTACAGTATTCATCAATCCCTTATCTTACAGTAAGAAACCACCACTATCATCCCTTAATCTTACAGTAAGACAACCACCAATATCCATCCCCTAAATCTACAGAAGACCCAACCACCAGCTACATCATCCCCTTAATTTACAGTAGACAACACCACTATATCATCCCCTTAATCTTACAGTTAAGACAACCACCACTATCATTCATCCCCTTAATCTTACAGTAAGACAACCACCACTATCATCATCCCTTAATCTAAAGTAAAAGGACAACCACACTATCATCATCCCCTTAATGCTACCGTAAGAACAACCACACTGTCATCATCCCCTTAATCTTACAGTAAGGACAACCACCACTGTTTCTCAATCCCCTTAATCTTACAGTAAAGCACCACCACTATCATTCATCCCCTTAATCTTACAGTAAAAAGACACACCACTATCATCCATCGCCCTTAATCTTACAGTAAAGGCAACACCACTGTCATCATCCCTTAATCTTACAGTAAGACAACCACCACTATATCATCCCCTTAATCTTACAGTAGAACAACCACCACTATCATCATTCCCCTTTAATCTTACAGTATCATTCATCCCTTAATCTTACAAGTTATCATTTCATCCCTATCTACACTATCATCATCCCTTAATCTTACCACTTCATCATCCCTTAATCTTACCTAGGAAAGACAACCACCACTAATATATCCCTTAATCTTTACAGTATCATCATCCCTTAATCTTACAGTAAGACAACCAACCACTATCATTCATCCCCTAATCTTACAGTAAAGGACAACCACCCAATATCATCTCCTCTTTAATCTTACAGTAAGACAACCACCACTTCATCACCCCTTAATCTTACAGTAAAGACAACCCAACAATATCATCATCCCTTATCTTTACAGTAAAGACAACCAACACTGTCATCATGCCCCTTAATCTTACAGTAAAGCAACCACCACTATCATTCCCCTTAATCTTACACTGTAAAAGACAACCACCCTGTCATCATCCCCTTAATCTTACATTAAGACAAACACCACTGTCATCATCCCCTTAATCTTACAGTAAGACACCCACTATCATCCCCTTTATCTTACAGTAAAGACCAACCACCACTATCATCATCCCTTAATCTTACAGTAAAAGACAACAACCACTTCATCATCCCCTTAATCTTACCACTATCATACCCCCTTAATCTTATGTATCATATCCTTAACTTTACACTATTCATCATCCCCTTAATCTTACAGTAAAAGACAACCACCCACTATCATCAATTCCCTTAATCTTACAGTAAGACAACCACCACTGTCATCATCCCCTTAATCTTACAGTAAACCACCACTATCATCATCCCTAATCTTACAATAAGACAACACCACTATCATCATCCCCTTAATCTTACGTAAAGACAACCACCACTTCATCATCCCCTTCTTTTTATTACAGTAAGGATCAACCACCCACTATCATCCCTTCTTAATACTACAGTAATGGACAAACCACCACTTTATCACGTATATTTAAGTAAAAAAGACCAACTCACTCATCTTCATTATCCCGCTTAACTTTACAGTAAATCATCATCCCCTTAATCGAAGTAAGACAACCACACGATCATCATCCCTTAATCTACAGTAAAGACACACCACCATATCATCATCCCTTAATTACATCTCAAGTAAAGACAATCCACCACTTTCGATCATCCCCTATAATACAGTTAAGGACAACCACCACTATCATCTATCCCCTTAATACTTACAGTAAGAACAACACTATGTCATCATCTCCCATTAATTCTACAGTAAAGGAACAAACACTACACTTCATCCCCTTAATCTTACAGTAAAGACAACCACCACTCATTCATTCTTATCTTACAGTAATAAGACAACCACCACTAACATCATCCCCTTAAATCTTACACTCATCATATCCTAGACTAATAATCCCTAATCACACTCTCATATCCCTTAATCTTACAGTAGACAAATCCACCTATCATCTCCACTTAAATCTTACAGTAAGACAACCAACCACTGTCATCATCCCCGTTAATTCTTACATAAGACAACACCCTATCATCATCCCCTAATCTTACAGTAAAGACAACACCACTTTCATCAATCCCCTTAACTTACATACCCCCTACATCCCGATTACGTAAGACAACACACATCATCATCCCTTAATTTCTGTCCAGTAAACAACCACCCACTATCACTTCCCTAATTTACTGTAAAGCACTCCCATCTAACTCACTACCCCACTAATCTACAAGTAAAAGAAACCACCCCTATCATCATCCCCTCATAATCTTACAGTAAAGAACAACCACCTTATTCATCCCTAATCTTACCGTAAGACACCACCACTATTCATACCCCTTAATCTTACAGTAAGACAACCACCACTATCATCATTCCCTTAATCTTACAGTCAAGACAACCACCAACTGTCATCATCCCTTAATCTTACAGTAAAGCAACCCACTATTCTATCCCTTCACTTACAGTAACAACCACCACTGTTCATCATCCCTTAATCTAAGTGAACCACAGTATCATTCATCCTTAATCTTACAGTTAAGCAAACCACCACTTCATCATCCCTTAATCTTACAGATAAGCCAACCACCACTATCACCCTTAATCTTACACGTAAAGACACACCCTATCATCATCCCTCATACTTACGTAAGACAAACACTATCATATCCCATAATACATACTCCCTAATCTTACAGTAAGAAACCACATATCATTTCGATCCCATAACTTACTATTTCATACCTTTCTCAGTAAGACAACCACCACTATCTCCTAATCATAAACACCAACTTACTATCTTACAGTAAAGACAACCACACTATCATATTCCCTAATCTTACAGTAAAGACAACCACCACTTCATCGATCCCTTAATCTTACAGTAAAACAAACCACCAACTAATCCATCATCCCCATTAATCTTACCAGTAAGACAACCACCTATCATATCCCTCATCTTATCACCCACTTACATCCTATCTTATAAAGACAACCACCACGTCATCATCCCTAATCGTTACAGTCAAAGCAAACACCACTGTCATCATCCCCTTAATCTTACAGTAGAAACAACCTAGCCAACTATCTATTCCCCTTAATCTTACAGTAAGACAACCACCTAATCATCATCCCCTTCAGTAATCTACGCTAAAGTGCTACCATGTACATCATCCCCTTAATCATTCATACCACACTACTCATCACTCCTAATCTTGACAACTATAGATTCAAATCCTAATTGACACTATCATCATCCCCTTAATCTTTACAGTATCTCATCCTCTAATTCATGAACCATCCCTTAATCTCTCAGCTTAATCTCAGCCTACAGTAACACGATCAACCCCACTATCTTTTACTCATATCCCCTTAACTTACAGTAAATGACAACCCACCACTATGCATCATCCCCTTAATCTTACAGAAGCACACACTATGCATCATCCCTTAAATCTTACAGTAAGACAACCTACCACTAGTCATCATGCCTCTTAATCTTACAGTAAAGACAACCACCACTCGGATCATCCCCTTAATCTTACAGTAAGGAAAACCCATCCATCCCTTAACTTCTTAATGACATCCCGGAGTCATAATCCTTAAGCTTACAGTAAAGACACACATTCAATAATCCCCTTAATCTTATCAGTAAAAGACACACCACATCATCATCCCCTTATACACTACATCCTTACACTGCTACAGTACAACTCACCTATCTACACTCATCATCCCTTAATCTTACTAGCTTAACGACAACCACACTCGTCAAATCAATCAAACCTATAAACTCCTACTGAGGTAAGACAAACCACCACTCATCATCCCCTTAATCTTACAGTAAGAACATACCACCACTATCATCATCCCTAATCTTACATAATAAGACACAACCACTACATCATCAAATCCCCTTAATTCTAAGTACGACCTACACTCATACCTCCCCTTAATTCATTACTAGACACCTATCATCCCCTTAATACGTAAAGACAAACCACATCATTTACATCCCTATATATCTTACAAGTAAAGACAACACCATCATATCCTTTAATCATACCAGTTATAGACTACACTTGATCATTCAATCCCCCTTAATCTTTACAGTAAAGACACACCCGACTATCATCATCCCCATTAGATCTGACAATAAAGCAACCACCACATCGATCATCCACCTAATCTACAGTTTAAAAATCACCATGCCACGTCTCATCATTCCCTTAATCTTACAGTAAAGACAACTGCCACCACTCATATCATCATCCCTTTAATCTTACAGTAAAAGACAACCAACCCACTATCATCATCCCCTTAATCTTACAGTAAATCAACCACACTATCATCATCCCTATATCTTTACAGTAAAACCCACTATCATCACCCTTAATCTTACAGAATTAAGACAACCACAACTCATCATCATCCCTTGATCTTAATAAGGGAAATCCACTATCATCATCCCCTTAATCTTATCAGGTATACACATCCCCAATCCACTTATCTCATCATCCCCTTAACATCTACAAGTAAAAGCAACCACCACTATCATTCATCCCCTTATCTTACAGTAAAGACAACCACCACTGTCATATCCCCTAATCTTCAGTAAGACAACCACCACTATCATCCCCTTAATTAGTTTCCCCCTTCATCTCCCTTACCACATAAAAGACACACATATCCCATTCTCTATCCATCCTACACAGTCTCAATCCTAATTACATCTCTCCTTAATCTTATCAGTAAAGAAACCACACTCACTCACTTAGTCCCTACTCATCCCCTTAATCTTACATAAGACAACCACCACTATATCTCCCCTATCTTACAAGTAAAGACAACCACACTGATTCATCATCCCTTATCTTACAGTAAAGACACCACCACTATCGACATCCCCTTAAATCTTACAGTATAGGACAACCACCATAGTCATCATCCCCTAATTTACAGTAAAGACAACCACATCTATCATCATCCCCTTAATCTTAACTATAAAGACAACCACCACGATCATATCCCCTTAATCTTACAGCATAAAGGCACCACCACTATCATCACCCCCTTAATTGTACATAAAGACAACCACCCTATTCATCATCCCCTTAATCTTACAGTAAAGGCAACCACCACTTCCAGTCAGCTGCAGTATTTAAAACTCACTTAAGTCTAAAAGAGTTTTCTCCCTTTCATACATGTACAACTAGTCTGACTTCATACCAAATCTGTAAAGGTATTAGAAAATATATATTCATTTGATAGCAGTAAGATATTACAAGACACTAATAAATCAATCAAGGGCTATTGATGTTGATTGAATATCATTTACTCACTCGCACCGAAAAGAAATTCAGAATTTCATAGCATTATTCTTTACAGTTTTTATAATTTTATAGAGATTGAGAAATTAATCTTTATTCTGATGAATAACTGATCAAGAATACTTGCAGGTGCCCTTAGTCCAGCAGTCCCTGTTGTACCCCAGACTGACCGGACCAGCAGGAGCAGAAGAAGGAGGACGCCTTATACAAGTGAAGCCGAATCGGTCAAGACAGAGGACTTTGAAATCCGATTTCAGGTATGAATAAGACCTTATATATATATTTCACCACGTATTATGGTGTTACAATGAAAATTAAACGAGGGAGGAAATTCCGTACACATTCTGCGTGATGATGAATTAACATATACTTTTACATACTGATTTAATGTTCGAATTTTGAATTCTTATCGTAAAAATGTTGAGGTTGGTTTGATATATAATGTTAATTCAATATGAACATGAATTTAACATTAATTCAAATTGAACTTTAATGTTTATAATTTAATGTTAAATATTTTCAATTTATGTTACAAACACATCTTGTATTTCGAAATATTGCTAGCTATATTTCTCTGAATTTGTTTTTGGCCGGGTTGCACGAGTGCAAAAACCGCCTTTTAAATATAGCGTTGAAATGGCGGCGGCGGGAAAATAAATTCTGTAACACTTTACTCAGTAACTTACTTATCGTAGCCTCATGACATTAACATTTATCATCATGGTGGGTCCCATATCGTGGGATCCATTTCAGACCGTCCGACACCTAACTTGCTGTTTACCGACGTTAAAATATTTTCCATGTTATCTTAATAGCGCAAATTTTCGTAACACTTTACTAGCAATTAATTATCGTAGCCTCATGACCTTTGATATCCAATCAATCAGCGGGTGGTCCATATCGTCGGATCCGATTTCAGGACCTTGTCCACACCTACTTCCTGTTACCTGAACATATTTTACAGACAACCCGGCCATTCTGTCTTGACGCATTTTTAATCGGACAACATTAGTGTTTCCAAAGTATAGTAAATTATGTATGTTTCGTCTTTCTTATAGTAATTAATTCTAATAGTTAGTTTACCAAAATATTGGGATAATTAGCCACAATACGAATTCAGATCTATAAAGCCCAAATTTTAAAAAGTCTCGTTAATTAGTTAGATAGTCACACGGTACAGTGATGTTACATGCGACCTTCCTTGACCAGCTGATTGTAAAAACAAGTGTTTGCAGGCTGTCCAGTGGCCTTAAAACTCCTAAAAATTTTATACAAAAATTTCTTCCGGTGAACAAACCAAGACCTTGTCAATAGTTTGTTTATTGGAAGAATTTTTTTTTATTAAATAATACTTCAAGTGCCTGTGGATTGTTCAACTCTGAATTGGACAGATTACCCACTCAGCAGTATAATAATTCAAATTAGAGTACCTGTTTGTAATTAAGAGCCCTAGGCTTCTTAACCTGCTGGATTGTTGATATTTTCCCAGGATTTGATGGTACAGCCACAGACCCAGCAGAGTGATCGGGATACAGGCCAGGAGAGTGAACCCATAGATCCCCTCCACAAAAAGGTCCGGGAAATCCTGCGTGTTTCTGCCCCATGTAAGTCTGTTTATATCGTGATGCTGAATGACATTACAATATTTTTATGCCCCTTAGGTCGAGTATCATGGAGAAAGTATCGTTTTTGGTCTGCCTGTTTCTGTCAGTCTGTCTGTCAATATCCTTTGCTTTGGCTGTAACTTTGTTTTATAGAAGAGGGAGGTTTAATGGATATTTGCACCTTGGGTAGGTCTAATCAAATTGTCTCTGGGACAAGGAGATCAAAGGATGTGGCATCTGTAGCTAAAAATAGATATTTGTTTCTTAGCAATAATTTGCGAAGAGTTAGGACATGAATATTCATAGCTTTTATAATCTATCAGTTTGCTATTGGGTCAAAGGTTGTGATTTCTGTTACTAAAAATAGATCTTTCATTTAATTGAATTGAGAACCTTGGTTTGAACATAATGTTCATATATGTGCCAATGGTTGGTTTAATGAAAAGCTTGTTTGAAATGCTCAATGTCAAAGGCGTGACCTCGGTTACTAAGAATAATTTTTTGGTGTCTCAGCAATAATTTAAAAGGGTTTGGAAATAGATAATTATTTAAAGAGTCCACATTATAACTTTGCCATGATCGGGTAGTGTTTTTATGTCCCCAGAATCAAAGATTTTGTCTGTCTGTCTATTTGTGGCAAAGAACTTTAACCTTGCTCATATCTTTTACACCATAAGAGATAGACCTTTCATATTGTGGTATGTGTATTCCTTGTGGCAAGACCTTTCCATTGGTACCAAATTCTTTGACCTCGCGACCTTAAAATTAACCTTTGACATACTTTTAGAAAATTCTAATATTCAAATCGTAAGAGGTATTGCTTTCATATTTAGCATGTGCATTTCCTTTGAGAAGACCTTTCCATCAGTTCTAAATGTGTTGACCTTGTGACTTTGAACTCTAAATATAAGGTGATCAAAATGGAAGTTACTTTACATTCTCAGTGTTGCTACAATAGTTTCAACTACTATGTCCTACAGTTCCACTTTGTTGTTGTAATCAGGGGGCATCAGTGTTTCACAAATGCATCTTGTTTAGGGGTGGAGTTGTTTAACAATATAGTACCACAATGATGATATCAACATGTCCCTTATTTTTGTTTGCTCCTGGTGTGATATTTAAGTACGTGGTACGTACAGTACATGTATAACAGTGCAACAGATGGTCATTACACAAACACTCAATGTATCGGTTACACAATAACTTGTACTGTTTTCATTGAAATCCTCATTACAGATGACATACCACTGTACAGGAATCTAAGTATGAGAGACTTCTTTTACTCCAACATTTTCATTAACATTTCTGCTTTCACGTTACAATGGAACTGCCTTATTGATTTCCAATTACATGTATCTTCATGCATTGGGTTTGTTCATTTGCACACATTATCACTGCAGTGTGTGGTAATTAAAATGTCCATATTGAAAAAAAGGCAATATTATTCATCATAATACTCAGATTGCCCTGTATAATATTGATCAGCACTGGTTGTAGTTGTGTTTCTTATATAGTCTTTTTTAAAACAAAAAGTTTTAAGTTTAGATTGATCATTGATATTCTATATCTAAAATGGAGACATTCAGAAATACTTCAAAATTTTGTGTCACTTAAAATTAGTCAGACAGAGTTATTTTATATGATTGTGATGTCATTCTGGAGCCTTTGTCAATGTATTGGATGATTGAGTGAATATTTGAGCTATTTGATGTATTTTTTGCACAGATGTTGTTATAAAGGGTAGAGTCATTATTGGTGAGAACTTGGTGTATATGAATTGAAAAAAAGAAAATACAAGTTTGTACAATTAACATTCACTGTGTTTGTATGAAGACTTCTCAAACAGGCGCATGTTCTGGATTTTATTAAAGAAAATTCGTGTAGTTTGTATTACGTGTAGGAGATATAAAACAATCAAACAATAACGTAATGAAATTTTTGCCAATGGTGAAGCCACTATTAGAATTAAAAGTCCTTCAGTTATCTAGCAAATAATTTCAAACTTAATTTCCATAGAAACTTAAGGATAGAAGAAAATATTATGCAATGAAGAGTTAATTTTAGGTATTATAACCACATAGTGCGACAATGTAAACTTTATATGACAATTAAAATACTGTAAAAGTGGTTATTTTTGCTGGAGGTTAAATACGCATTTTTCCATGTCCAACATTACGCGTGGGGGAAAAATACGCAGTAGCCGAATATGATACATGTATATATTAAATAAGATATTTATATCTATATGCGTGGGGGGAATGACCACGTAATTAGTGTAAATTTCCCCCACACGTAAATGTAATGGTGTTCTGTATTTATACTCTTAATCAGAAGGAGGAAATGAATACATGCAGTAAGATGATGATCATGAGTGAGGTGGTAGTCTATAATAAAGGCCTGACATTATATTAGGTTTATTTTCAGGAGTTAGGGCAATGACAATTAACTCGGGTGTTAAGCAATATTACAGCCCATTCATGTATCGTTTCCATGTTCATCAGACATGAAAGAAAAGTCTTCTCATCTTATAAATTGAATATGACTGGTAATTGGCCCAATTCATCAGTTCCCTAAATTTGCATACCATAGAACTGTGTTTCCCCTGTTAGTTTTATACATATATGCACGTTGACTTGGTGTGATTTCACAGGTTTATGAGCCACTGATAATGATATTGTCCTAAGCCTTTGTGTGAATGCACTGACCATCCTTATATATACCCATTGTTGTTATTGCAAGCTAAAAGTGGATTAATTTTCTATCAATTGATTAACAGATATCATTTTTCACTTTATAGATATTGCCTCATACATGTATTTACTGCCTATGATGCTAACAAATGACATCTGATTATTTTTCATTGGACACTGTTGTTATTTTTAAAATTGTGTAATTTTCTTGTAATTGTAGATAAATCCAAATCTAGAAATGGTTACCATAGAAATAAAGCATATGAGAATTCCGAGTCGGAGGAAAGGTAAATTATTGATAAATCGGATATGTCAGACTTTGTAATGTACCAGCATTAATCTTGGTCACATTATTTTATAGATCTATTCCTGATAAGATGTTGCTATTATGTTTTATGAAATTACCTATGTGTACAGCCCCATGCACCTTTCAAAGGCCAAAAAAAAAAAAAAAGAAGTATTTTGACCGATTCACTTATATAACACACGATACTAAGTAATGATTACCAAAGATGGGTAGATGTATTTCACAGCCCTGATATAATGATTCTGTTAATGAAATTTAAGACTTCAACACCTAGCAGGAAAATAGGTGGAGTGTTGATTTTAATGGAACACCTAAAGACACCATATGTATCAGAATATTGGAATAGAAATAAAGGTGGGAAGGCATGAGGAAAACCATCATTTTATTTCGGTGTCATTTCAATGTGCCGTGTGCCTCTCTACTGGGCGGTGGCTCTCAGATCTGTTGAACTATTTCATGTTTTGAGAAAAAAAAATATTGATGTGATAAGCACGGTACAGGCAATAAGTGATGGTGGAGAGCACTATAGGTACCGTGTATTGGTGGACTACGAATGTGGAAGATGATGGTCAGATGTGGAGTACATGGCATGCTGCTGCTAATTAATGGTAAGTCATCCAGCTTTTAATGTATGTATTTTCTGGATATATCATTTTACCTGTAGTATCTGGTATATAACAGTGTCCATTTACACTCTACTGAGATCATTATGCAGCCAAGATTGTCTTTTACTATATTGATAAATGCAGTATTTGCCAGTATTTGCTCCAATATGAACAGAGGTAGAATTTTTTTTTTAAGATAGTTTAAATTGTCTCTAGCAATAATCGATAAAGGCACTTCCCATTAATGGTCACATTTTGCTGTTCCAAAAGTCTTCATTCTTGCATAGAATCAAAGAGCAAAAACATTGTCATAGTTATGAAATCATAATTACATTATTGTATGACAATCTGTAGATCATTGGGCTTTATCCATGATGGCAATTTGATTTAGGTCGCCTGACCTATTGTTACTGGTCTGCGTTTGTTGTCATCTATTGTTGTCTATCATGCATCAGGAACTAACATTTTTAACCTCTTCTTGATAACTACCATTCCAGTTCTTTTCATATTTGGTATGAAGCAACTTTTGGATAAAGGTATATAACTTGTAATTTTCAGGACTCCTGCACCCCCCAAAGGCCTTAAGGGTTATATAGGCAAAAACTCTTAACAATTGACCAATTTTCCAAAACCTTCTCTACAGCTGCACATCTGTAAGAAAAACTAAATGCATTGTCATATTGAGCAGGAAGGCCACTACCAAATGTGTAAATTTCATGATGATGTGACTTCAGGGTGGGACCAAGCCTGGTTATGCTATTGTTGTGTCTATGTGTAAAATATTTGAATAACTTTTTGTCATTGATACTAAATAGAAACTACAAGAATATTTAGAAGGTATATAAATTGAAGATCTCATGATCCCAGGGGTATGGGGTCTTTATCATTTGAAAGACTTCCTCTCTAATGTTGCTGATACTGTATAAATCAAACTAAATATTATTTAGGAAAAACAGAAAGGGGTGTGCCAAATTGTGAATTTTGATACCCCAGGGTTCTGACTCTTGGGCAGGTCCCAGACCAATACACCATGTATTATGTAAAGTATTTTATCAGTATTGGCAGTTTCGGGGGGCATTTATGTTTTGAGAACAGTACATATGTACATCTTGTTTTGTACTGCTACTGAATATTCGAATTTAGCTTAGAAAATCATCATAGATTTCATAATCTTTGAGGCTAGTGATACTTACTGTATATATTCGCTTATAAGTCGGTTCGCCTATAAGTCAGATGTGTTTTTTGAGATCATTTTGAAGGATTTTGCCATTGACCCGCCTATAAATCGGTACAACTTTTTGCCAGAATCGGTTGACAATTTCAAATCAAAGTTACAATTTCAAAAAATATTTTGAGAAATGATGCCAGTATTTTAATAGTTATTCTTTCTCCAAAAATCAGTATCATCAATTCTTTTATTATTTACCTATATTCAATGATATTTTTTATATGTTTATGTCCTGACTAATTTGTCTGGACGATGATCGTGATAATCATCGGAGTTGTTTTAAACATAATGGTACATTTCGCCGACTAGAAAAATATTAATCTCGATCCCTAGGACTCGCCTATAAGTTAGACATATAGACTTTTAGACCAAATTTTCACTCCCAAAAATCCGACTTATAGGCGAGCTCGAGTATATATACGGTATAACTAATACTCAGGTTATCAGTAAGACATGTGGGCCTCTTCCATTCTTTATTCTCCATTGAAAGAATAGTCTTTTAATATTACTTTGAATGCAGATTAAAAGAGTTCAATCCCAAAAAATTTTGTATCAGGTGAAAGAAACTTAAAGGATATTTGATTTTCCTCCCCCAACTATTTGAATTTAATATCAATATTTTGATATTGCCCGCAAATTAATTTTGAAAAATGATTAATTCTTTTTTTTATAATTATGTTTTCTCAATGGTTCTACAGAATATAGATCAAGGTCAGCAGCAGGTCAAAAGGTCATTTGTATAAAAAAAAAAAAAAAAAAAAAAAAAAAAAAGTGGTAAAATTCCTGATTAAATATCGTACAGTACCGGTATATTGCATGTAGGGGCCTCACTGATTATAATCAGTATGTCCGCCAGAATTCTATACGTATCATTGTCAATGAATGTGAGTCAGATGTCATTTGCTGTACATGTTCTCTATATTGATAATGTCTATAGTGGTTTGTGCAAGTACCGAAAGGCTACATATTTTAATTGCTTTCGAAAGTCAACATCCTGGTGATTGAAACATTACAATTTACCAAACAATATTGACAGGATTTTTATTAAAAATGTTCAGAATATTGAAAATGTTGCCCTTAATCTATTGAGGATAAGCAGGTGCAAGTTATTCCTGACAGTGTTAACATAAGGCTACAATTATATCATGAGAAATGGGAGGTGTTGGGGATGTTGATAGATTAATTACTGTTTCAGAATTTACCGATTAAATAGTTGGAGCATCTTTTATTTAAAAAATTGCTACTTTCAAATTTCAGTTGAAACTAATGGCTAGCACTCTTAAGACCCATTTCTTCATTCAAAATCTATTGAAATCGCCATTGGGGTCATGTTAGATGACTCAAGAATCAAAGCGGTATTTTACAATTCTGAGAAATATTTAGCTTTTAGGACGTTCTGAATGCTAATTTATGCTAGTCTAAGATAGGATTAAAATTTTAAAAGTTGTGAAATAAGTTCCCTAAACATCCTCCCCCGTTTAAAATGTGGTGCCATTTGTTTTACTAAGTTCCATTGAATGAATCCATGCAATAAAAACAGTACCTTATTTCCTTCATGTGGAACTACAGTCAGCGCTCGTTACAGCGGCATTTGATATACCGGCAAATTCACCTAATGGCAAAATTTTGTTGGTAACAAGATTTGTTACCAACACTATTTATTTCACTTGATATAACGGCATATTCGCACTTCGACACCAGCAGTACTTATCGGTAACAAATGTGCATTTTGACTCTAAATAAAATCCGATATAACGGCAGGTTATCTGAGATTCTTCAACGACCCGAG
This sequence comes from Ostrea lurida, assembly GCA_903981925.1. Classification (NCBI taxonomy): domain Eukaryota; kingdom Metazoa; phylum Mollusca; class Bivalvia; order Ostreida; family Ostreidae; genus Ostrea; species Ostrea lurida. The sequence goes on from CAJDSM010020261.1 coordinate 56,616, forward strand.
TAAACGACATTTGCTATCAGCAATATTTTCACACTTAAGATTTTAGAAATAGAGAGAATGGGGGACATGAGTGTATTTGTACTGTACTGAAAATAAACGCACGGTGAATGTTTACGGAGATCGCCATTGTATATTGTGCTGGTGATTAAACAAAGGGGAATAACTCGTACCGGTATAATAAGCATTTCATTACAGTAATTTTTTATGATAAGCAATTTAACTTTCATTCACACCAATCTCTATGAAATACCTTTGTTAGAAATTGTTTCATGTGACCTTTAAGTGTTTTACAAGTTAGAGCATTATCCAATCAAAATTATGTACCCATGCATTGATTCTAACAATGCCACTCAATGTGTATCTATGGACATATAACTTATGCAGGGGTTTCAACGGTCATCATTTCGCAAATTCTATGGTGGTTTGCCAGTACAACCTGCCATGGGGTCGAATGCTGTCTGATGTGTTTCATGGCAATTATTAAGCTGCTGTTTATACACAGATTTTGACTGGACCATTCCATTCACCTGATATAGACAATGGGCTCATGGCGGATGTGACAGGTTGGCAGGGGACGCTTACTCCTCCTAGGCACCTGATCCCACCTCTGGTGTGTCCAGGGGTCCATGTTTCCCCAGCCCTTGATTTGTATTCTGTTTGGGACTAATGAGATTGATCACTGTTCGTTATCTTCACCTTTTCATAGACCATTCCATCAAGTACACCTCTACCTGTAGATTGTTGATTTTTACCTTGCCAATCAATACCAATCTGATGACTCAATTAAATCAGAGTTTTGTGACTCAAAATAGATCTATGATATAAATAAAATCTCAAACAATTTCATTAAAGAACAAAAATGTTAGACTGATTTCAAAATTACTGTACCTAAAATGCAATGCATCACAGTGCAAGCATGTTCACGCAAAAGCTGATGTTCATTGGTAACACATTGTACACTGAGATGCTATACCACCATCTTTAGAGGTCTTTTTCCTGCAGCAACAAATTCATTAGTGTAAAGTTTGTGAAAATAATATGTAATCTGGAAAGTATTCTAAGAATAGATGGTGGTTTATAGGAGCCCTGGGCTGACATGACTGTTGTACTGGCCCACTGGTCTATAATATCAGCCATCTGCCATTAATTAGCAGAACTTGAACATTAGGAGTTTCTTTTGTCAGTCAAGCTGTCATATTAGAGGTTCATATTAGCTCACTCCAGACTAGATTAATGTTCAGGTTTGAACCTCGCTTCCTTCATGCGTCATTACAGGATTTATTTTAGACTACCTGTATATATTATTGCTTCTTTTTTTTGTTTTGCGGATGCATGATAAAGCATTACAAATATAGCATGAATGTGATATTTTTAGCCTGAATATGATATTTCAGCATGAATGTGATATTTCAGCACATTTTTTAAGTCAATTTCTTTTACACATATAGCGGAATGAGAAGCAATAAATAATGCGACCAGATTTCTCATTCATCGTTCTGTATGAATACCAGAGTGTTGAACAGGAGCAGGATCATCTGGATTCAGTCTTATCTAGTACTGTTGTTTTATTAGCTGCTGCAATTTGCTTGCACTTTTGTAAGAAGTGATGGATCCGGTCACCCATCTAGATGAATTGAATATATTTTCATGGTTATCAATTCTTGTATTTTCACAGTTGTTAATTCTTGCATAGGAATTAAGAATCTTTTAAAGCCATATGTGTGTGTGTCATTTTGTGTCACTGACTTTCATCCTTACTGACGTCATTTAGGGCATGTTTTGTTCAAAATGGCGGCACCCTATTATAACAATAAGGAGGTACATGGGTTTAGTAAATAATTAAAACAAATAAAAGTAGGATAACGCTACTTAGACTAGGTGAGACAGCTTATGAAATAGATCTTAAAAAAGTGGAGGCGGTTGAAACATATTCCGAGTCCTCAGTTGATACAGTGACGTATAATTACTAACGTAATCAAAACATGCCCTAAATTACGCAGTTGTCACATGACCAGGTAACGTCTTTCTACCTCCATGCGTAAGAGTTCGATATCCAGGAAATGACGTATTACACTATATGTTTATTACAGCTCCAGGCAGGTAATATCGGCTGATAAAAGTTGTCTGTGTTTCATATTTCCCGAGCCTTTGGCTCGGGAAATATGAAACACAGACAACTTTTATCAGCCCATATTATACCTGGAGCTGTAATAACAATTTTGTCATACTTCAAATCAATATAATTAATTTTCCACACAGTCTCTCTATTTGTTTAGGTTCATTACAGCTAGTTAATAGTGACGTGTAACGTCACTGATATGAACTTTTGTACGTCACAGTTGTACACGTCACAGACAAATGATCGAAGTGTTATTATGACGTTGTACGAAGTAAATCCACACGACATGAACTTTGACATTTGTTTTGTTATCAGAGTATCTCTTCGTTGCCATTTGCACTGTTATAAACTTTGTGTTCATCTGCCCTTGTAATACATTCTTTACAAAGAGTGTGATTGCATCAGACTTCATAAGAGTTGTTCAGTTTGCATCAGACTTCATAAGAGTTGTTCAAAGAAAGTCCAAAATCGCGAGCCTGCAACATAATCGTCACAGTAAGATACATGATCTATATTACCTGTCTCAGGCAGGTAATATGGTCTCATGATAACAGCTAATGAACCAATCAAATTCCTAGAATTCAATTTGCAGTATGACATATGTAAATATTGCTAATTTGGCATTGAAGATGGAACACTTTCTTAGGTATTAAAAGTATCAACCACTATTATAAGCATCTCCTTCATATTGTTTACTCGCAGTCAAACCTCGTTATCTCGAACTTGATGGGATAGAGAAAAAAAATTTGAGATATCCGTGAATTTGATACATCAAGGGTAAAATACTTAAAGAATTTCTGGTTGGTACTTCCGAATCACTGCAACATAGCCATGGTATCCGAGATATTGGTGTTCGAGATACTGAAGTTAAGCTGTATTTGTGATCAATGATCCTTTGTCATCATTTAACCGCATTATCTTTATACCTAAAACTTACGACTTCAATTGAAATATTTCCAATTTGAAGGTGGGTGGGGTGGGGTGGGGTTGGTAGCTTTTTAATAGGGACTGAAGATGTGCACTGTGAGGACATCTGAAATTAATTTACGTGGAAAGGTTCCTTGGATATCTTTACAAAACACTTTATCTCGATAGGGTAGGGTGTTATGGCTTCCATAGTAAAAATGTTCAAAATATTTCTTATTTGAAGAATTTTTGATCTTGTCAATGATTAATGGGCATAAAACAACCAAAAATTGGATCATATTAAATTATGAGAGTGATTTACTAAGATTTTGAAATTCACAGTTCTTGGGTAATAATTGTCTCCAATGGTAGGGCAGAATGACAATGCAATAGATAAATAATAAATGAATAATCTTTTTTGCTACAGCTAGAACATGTAACATGTAAATATACAAAGCTAAGAGACTTAAACAAATATTAAGTAATTCACAGCCCCTGTATTTGCAGCGTTATGTTTATTATACCCCCGCTCTGAAGGAGAGGGGGTATACTGTTTTACCTCCGTCTGTCGATCCATCCGTCATTCCGTCTGTCCCAAATTTTCGTCACATAATTCTCAGCAACCATATATCACAGGCTACTCATATTTTGCATCAAGCTTTATATAGGTATGGGATATTGTGAAATGCATTTTCAGATTCTTCAGACGTCAAATTTATGTTTGCGGGGAACTTGGAAGTTTTCAAATACTCATATACATGTACAACATTTGTCATAACATAATTCTGAGCAACTATTTATCACAAGCTACTAATATTTTGCATGAAGCTTTATATAGGTATGGTATATTGTGAAATGCATTTTCAGATTCTTCAGACATCAAATTTCTGTTTGCTGAGAACTTGGAATTTTTCAAATACTCATATACATGTACAACATTTGTCATAACATAATTCTGAGCAACTATTTATCACAAGCTACTAATATTTTGCATGAAGCTTTATATAGGTATGATGTATTCTGGGATGCATTTTCAAATTCATCAGACTCATACTTCCTGTTTGCCAAGAACTTGGACTTTTTCATATATAGTGCTTATATACAACATTTTTTGAACATGATTCTCAGCAACTATTTATCACAGGCTACTAATATTTTGCATGAAGCTTTATATAGGTATGATGTATCGTGGGATGCATTTTCAGATTCATCGGACATCTACTTCCTGTTTGATGAGGACCTGGAATTATGTACAACTATTAATTGACAGTTTTAATAGGCTTAGAGTGGGGGTATCACTAGTGAGTATTGGCTCACAGATTTCTTATTTTATTTCCAAATATGAATATAAGGAATGGCTGTGTTGTTTGTTGGGCATACGAAGTGATGAACTACGTGATAATGTATGTGTAACAGCTTTCCTAAGCTCTTATGTAAATTATCACACTTATTATTGTAGCTAATCCCCTCACCTATACCCAGCACAACTAGACAGAGAATCATTAATTAAACCATCAAGTGTTGGAGGCATTTTATACAAACACTTTAAAATTCTTTTGAAATTGATGTGCTTGTCTAGATAGAGATATATACCAGAGAGGAATTTTGCTTGCCCCCTCGGAAATCAGTGTTATATGAAACTAAGATATGATTCCATTATTGAAAAGGTCTGCATTTCTCAAACAAGTCATAAAGAACATGACATGTTAGTTGTTTGCTTCTGGGAGGTATTATTGATATTTTAGCAAGTGGTTCTGATCAAAGTTGTGACGTACAACATAGTTGTATGTACGTTACTGTATATGTCAGTTCTATATGTCATTGATTTCTATAGGTAGGGTTCGAGAATCTGAGTAATTGGCTTTAGGTATATATATACACGACATCATTTAGGGATTCGTATTGTGTGTCTCTTATTGTTTCCTACAACATTAAATACACCATGTTTATGCAAGATCAAGCAAAATTGTGGATGCTTTCTCAGTGAGTTTTAATACTGGACTTTTGAAGTTATACCTAAGTTATACTGAATTTGAAAGTTTTGGGGATAAGAATGGTTTTATAGAAACTTGATGTCCTAAGTAACATTTTCTTTACTATGAGCCTTATAGCTTACATTTTGTTACACTTGATTCCTGATCAAATGCTAAACAATTTCTTAGTAATATTTTTTTGTTTTGAACTACAGAACATAACTAAAAATTGTATATCTTGTTTCAGACGACAGAGGCATATGTACGGATTGAAGTCCAGAATATCCGATGAAGACTCCAGTGATCTGAAAAAAAAAGATGTTTTACCAAGGCGAAGACTGAACGGATTTTCACTGGATTACAATGAAGAAAATGAGCTAGGTTTAATGTGGCAGAAGGACTTGGGGTCAAGTATGTCCAGCAGTGCAAGGACTGGCTCATCCTCTCCCTCCAGTGGGTATACAGTGAATTCAGGCAGGCAGACTCCAGACAGACCCTTGTCGGAATCTAGAACAACTTCTGTCTCAAGTCTCCGAAGTGAATTGTCAGAATTTACTGCAAGTCCAGTAGCCTCGCCTCAAATAAGGATGCATAATCCAATGCTGGAAAAAATACTAGTGGATTCAGCAACTTTGCAGAGCATGAATCTCATGACCACTGTTCAGGATTGTTCTTGGAAGAAAAGGCCCTGGGATAGGCAATTTGAAATGAAAAAAAATATGAACATTTCGAAGTCTTCAAAGATTCGAGATTTAGTATTGCCTGAGGAAGAGCAGGAAGAGTATCCATTTGCAAAATATACTTTTAACAAGAAGCCAGAGAAGGTGACCAGCAGTAGCTCAGAAGTATCTATTGGTTCTAGAGATTCCAGTTTAAGTCCTTGGGACTCGCCTACTCCAGCAAGGTATTATCGCAACATCAGACATGGATCCTCCGCCAGTTCCATGATCAGTGAGGATTTTTCTAGTCCAGAGACAGGTACAAGCAGTGGTTCTTTTGGTACCAGTTTCTCTTCTAAACAGTCTAACATGGGTACCTACCCTCCATCACCTGAACAATGTTATTCAACTCCCATCTTCCCACAGTCGTTCCAACCTTACACCAGTACTAAACCATCCTCCAGTGTAATGTATCAACAGCATGCTTTGAATGAACCAGATGAAATTCTGTGCAATCTTGGATTTGGGGAGAGATCAGAAAATTTTCTTCCAGAGAGATTTGCACAGGATTGGTACAGGAAAATCCAGCAGTCAAAAATCAACCAAATGAAGCAACAACTTGAAAGACTACAGATGGAATTTCATACTCCATATGTTTCAGGCATGGAAAACATGAGCAATCCATCCTTTGGGCTCACATCCCCACAATGGAGAGGTCAGACTGACCTGCGACAAAATTATAGCACGAATAGCCTTGGTACTCAAGCACAAAAGCACTACATTAATATGCCACAGTTCTCTCCAGATGATAGAGAAATCCAGGATAGAGGAAATTCTGATGGACGCTTGAGTATCAGCAAATTGTATGAACTTCTGAAAAAGGAAAATCAACACTTTCATGATCATGACTCAACAACTTCCAAAGACATGAGAAGAAAACAGTTTGCCTGTCAACGCCAAAAGTCTCTACCAACTTATCTGGAAACCTTGACTGAAGAAGATGAAAGTCGTATAACATCAGGTAAAGGAAAAACAGGCAGGATGGAAAGAGTACTAGAGGCATGTTCAGAAAGTATTTCTTCTGATGAGAAGTCTCGGAGCCAATCACAAGATGTGAATTCTGACATGAGTGATTCTGGAAGCAGCAGCCATGAACTGCAAGATAACAAAATTCTGAGTCAGATGCAACTGAAACATGTAGTCCCCAGTATTATGATCTGTCAGAGTCCAGTCAGAGATCATATAGATTCAAAAGACAGTTTGGAAGTAGCTAATATTCTTTCATCTAGTAGTGATGATGAAGTCAGAAAGAATAATTATAAGACTGAGCTTCATTTAGAACCAGCTATGCTTTCCATGGTGCTACAGGATGCCGACAACACTCCATCCAACCAACTGTTGACTGTGATGAAACCCAGTGGAAATGGGGAGTATTCAGAAGACAGGCTTCACCCAACCTCACCATCTTCTGCATCTTCTATCTCTCCCTGCCCTCTTTCTCCTGTGACTGTCATTGAGGTTAACTTGGACAATCAGAATGACAGCATTGACACTGAGGAAGGAGGAAACTCCAATCAGAGTGGGGACAATTCTATGGATAAAGACAGTAGTGTAGGGGACGCTCAGATCAATGTATCACACTCTGGTGGAAAAAAGCTTAAAGGAAAAGATCTCCCTCTAAAGCCTTCATTGATAAATCCTTCAGAATCTCTAAATGCCGTGAAGTGTAAGTTGAATTCAGTGAATTCTGTATTGTCGTCTGCAACATTTCGTCATAAAACATCTATGCAGCCAGACTCTTTAGCATTGTGCGAAGTGTGTGTTCAGACAGAGGATTTGAACTTATCACCTCTACTAAGTTTTAGTGACTTTGATGGCTTTTTAAAGAAAATTTTAAATGGCGAAAATGATCACCTGTACATAGCAGAGGACAAGGAAATTCAATGTGATATGAACAGAGAAAGACACTGCATCAATTTTGTGACACAAAGTTCAGGGGACAATTCAGAGCAGGCGTCTGTTCTTCAGAGTCGCAGGACCTCAGTCACGTTTGCTTCGCCGGTCGCTAGCATCGTGGAGAAGACTCTCAGTAGTAGTAGTCAAGATAGCAGTAGTTGTGTAAGTACAGAGGTACAAACAGATGAGGACTACAGCTGTATTTGTAAGAAGAGGGATGTTGGGGAATCACAGAACAGTGCTAAGTCCTTCCTGGGGCTCACCGAGGGGTCCTACAATGTTAAAAATGATGCAAACTTTTCTAGAATTTTCTCTTCAAGCTTTTGTGATAGCATTTCAGAGGAACAAATGCACGAGAGAGGAAATAATAGATTTCTGTCTCCAGAACATTCTGGATATAGTCCATTAGAGGTCACACTTGATAGACTGGAAAACAAGGCCCAACATTGGAGAAATGTGATATCTCAAACAAGTGATACAGCTATTAAGAATGTGGATTATCAGGGACATGCTTAGTAATGGCACTGTACTTTTTGAGTGCTCCCCCCCCCCCCCATTGTTATTAAATTTATGGTCATTCTGAAGCAAATGTCACTAAGTATTTTGAAGCATCAAAGTTGAATAACATGATGACAAATGACATTGTATGATTATGGTGTACTGTAAAATCATTTATTTTCGTGGGTTTAAAGTTTCGTGGTTTTGACTCTAATAATGAATTAATTCACATTAATTTTCATTAATATATGATTCATTTATGTATATTCATTTTAAGTGCAAAAATTCGTCGTGGATTTATTTTTGGTGTTTTCATTTACCCACGAAAATAACAAAATTAATTAAATCCCCAACAAAAAGTTGTGATTTTACAGTATTATGGATTACAATATGATTAGGTCATTAATTGTTATGGAAAGGACAAGAATTGTACTTTGCTCACATCATGGAGTTGATATTTTCTGTATTATTTTATGCTATGAATGCATGTTCTACATGTTACACAGTAATTGATTTCAAGACATCATGTAGATAGATTGACAGAAAAATTGGTGGAGAATTTGTTACCTATGACATGTTGTAGGTGAGAATGATATTAATTTCATTCATTTCAGCCAACCCAGAAATAATTTATTGTCTACCAGTACCATGCCTGGTGGCCACCTAGGTTCAATGCACTGTCTAGATAAGTTTGAAATGCAAAGAAACAAATTTCACAGAATCTGTAATGCAGTGTGTGTTGTTGAACACCAATGGACTTCAGGGATTTTCATTGGATTCACCGCTTCCAATGTCCGTTGTTTAGAAATGGTTGATATTGTCATCAGATGTGCTGGTCACAATCCTGATGTTCCATTGTGATGTTGATATTTCTGTAATTTAAATATCTGGTATGCTAATTAAATTACTGTCAAAGTTATTGCTTTTCTCTTGTGTGTTTACACATGTTCAGGTTTTCATAAACCGTATATACTCGCCTATAAGTCGGTTCGCCTATAAGTCGGTTGTGTTTTTTGAGATCATTTTGGAGGATTTTGCCATTGACCCGCCTATAAGTCGGTACAGCTTTTTGCCAGAATCGGTTGACAATTTCAAATCAAAATTTCACTGATTTTGCCCCCATTGTTTATATAAAATCGATATTTTAACCTCTCTTTTCAACAAATTTCATAAAGCTCGTTTGTTTAGTTTCTGTTTCTTTGTAAGAGTTACACCCCTTGTCTTGTATTAAATTAGTCTGGACGATGATCGTGATATTCATCGTCGTTGTTTTAAAAATTGCTACATTTTGCCGTCCGGAAAAATACTGAACTCTCTATGACTCGCCTATAAGTCGGATATATAGACTTTTGAACCAAAATTTTACTCCCTAAAAAACCGACTTATAGGCGAGTATATACGGTAGTACGTGATACTGAGTAATGGTACCAACATAGAAGGCAGACAGAATACAGTAAGAGAGGATATGACAAAGCAACTAGCTCATGATTTACCTTACCAGCATATTACAATAGCCCTGAACAAACTCTTCAGATTTAAGAAATATTTTAATCATTGATATCACAGCATTAAATGGTAGATCTGTATAAGATTTCTTACCTGGTATGAGGATATTATTAATCATGATTATTGTATTTCCCCATTTTCCATGATTTATCTAACATGCAAAAATTCCCTTTTGATGAGGTCAGTACCATTTTTGGAACAATGCTCAGAACATCTAATGTAATTACCGGTAGTTTTTGCATTCAAGTGCCACTGAGAATTTTTGATTAATTTGTAATTGAAATAAGAGTTGAGAATATGAAATCCACAAAACAGTAGAAAAAATATAAGGAAAGAAGTCTTTCGTTGATTATTAAGAG
>CAJDSM010020262.1:10518-32265 GCA_903981925.1 Ostrea lurida
TGCAAGGCCGACATCAAGGTAACTCAAAGTCAATAAGGCAGACACAGAATGATAGTTTGACCATAAATGGTTAGTATTGCAGACTTATAATAATTATTATCTTGTAAACATAGTATATTTTACTGTGGATTTATTCTAGCGATTTTCACGAAAGACTAACTTTTGCTAAATCAAGTACACCGCCAACAGGGGCATGTATTATGACGGACAAAATGGGGAGTGAACATCCACTAAATTAAATCTGCATCAAATGTTAGATAATCAAATTATGGCTAAATATCATGCACATTTTAAGAATATAATACGTTTACAGTATTCTGACAATAAATGGTCTGTAATGCAGACCGTAAGTGATATTCTAACACTCCTCTGGCACATCGAAGCAGACGTTATATATATGTAGTACATGTAACCAGACAATGGCTTGATGACATCTACCATTCGGCAAAATAGAAGCGTTCATATTAGTATAGATATTATTCTATGATAGCCAACACTCGGGTAGACAATTTACACTTCTATATGGCCAAATTCGGATAACTATATATATATATACCAACAATGGTAGACTTTGACACTCCGGCAAATTGAAAGCTTATATCTTAAAATATAATTATTATTACCAACAATTATATGACCATTCTCAACACATCCACTCTCGTACAATGGGAAAAGATATAATATACATACTTACAGACAAGGTGCAACATTTCCTTACACTCCGGAATTTGAAGCGAATTAAGTTTAATATTACTCATATTAACTAGAAGCACAATGGTGAGACTCTAGCACTCCGGGGCAATGAATACTAGCATATAGAATCATATAATTTACAACAATGGTAGGACATCACACTCCAGCAATTGCTGAATAAAAGGGCTAAATTAGATATATATTTATTCTATCTGCCAACAGATGCCTAAAAACAGGCATATCACTCCGGCCAATGCACAGGCATAGACTATATAATACTCACAACAACGCAGATGGTAGAATCTTACACTCCGCAATGAAGACAACGTATATACTAATAGCTCCATTTATTATTTACCAACATTGGATTAGAAATCTACACTCCGGGCAACTGAGCTATATATATCCAACAAATGTATAGACATCGTACACTGCCGGCAATGAAGCTACTATATATTCATTTACACAATGGTAGACACTACACTCCGGCAATGAAGCATAATATTATTACCAACAACTGTAGACATCTACACTCGCGTGGCATGAACGCGTAATACTAATGAATACCATCAATGGTAGGTACATCTCACATCTCGGCTTAATGAAGCTAGTATTATAATCTCAGACTATACAAAACCCATGGTAGGACAACTACAGCCTCCTGGAGCTATGTAAGCTAAGATATTATATTATACCGAATACAATGGGTAGAGAGACAACTATCACTCTCGGCATTTGAAGTATGAATAAGTATACTATTAACCAACATCAATGGGTAGACACATCAATCTAACGCTACATGGGTGTCAACATGAGGCCTGGATATGTAGTAATACATCATTTTAACAACAATTGGCTTAGACATTTACACTTCCGGCACACTGGAACAGAGCTTATATAATAGATAGCTTTATCCAACAATGGTATGACGAACTACAACTCCGGCAATGTAGCTTATTTTCTTAAGTATACGCCATTACAACTAATTTTGGTAGAGCAATTTACACTCGGCAATGACGCTTATATATATTCAGTGATATATCAACCACTACCAATTTTTGGTTTATGAGATATCTTACATTGCCGGTTCATATTGAAAGCATTTACTATTGATTCATTGATTATTTAACGCAAGACGATGGGTAGACATCTACACTCAAGCAAATGATTTATTACTAGCCGATTACTGATATACCAACCACTATTGGTTTAGAGCATTCTACACCCGGCAATTTGAATCCAATAAATAGCTGAATATAGAGGTTAATATTCATACCAGGACTAGAATCGGTTAGATCATCCATAATCAAATTAATGTCGTTCCAGCGACCGGAGTGATATTTGAAGTTATTTTGGACACTAGTATCGTTGTAAAGCCTATCTAGAATTTTATTCATTTATTAAAGGGACTATCAAATACAAACAGAGTATGTTTGCATTATTGTGCTTGCCAAACTAGAGGCGAGGAAACAAACTACGCCGACTATGAAACTTTCAGGTAAGGATGGTGGTCACCAAGTATGATGGGACCAACATAAATTTAGGTTCCAAAAAATGCCCAGATATGCTATATTTCTCTTTGTGCTGCTGTGGTGTAATGTATCGTTATTCAATACACAGTGTAGAGAACATTATAGACAATGTAGACACGCTTTGATTTGCCATCTCTGTAGCATGTGTGTAGAGTGTTCGTTATAGCTCAGGGAGATCGGAAACATCAATTCACGATCCTCATTATGTGTTAGGTAGATGGTTTGTGCTTACAGGGAGAGGACATCTATACGATCTCCTAATTTATTCAGAGTGGGGTATGTCTTATGGACATCAAAAAGTGAGCTTCTTCCAGCAGTGCAATACCCGCCCTCCACGATACGGGATTTAACGGTTTTGAATTATGTACAGTTAACTGTGTTAATATGCCAGAATACATTTACGCGTCATTTCGTTATATGTCCACTAAAATAGAGTTGGATAAGTTTTTCCTGTCAGTATTTTATTTCTTTGGTGTTCAACGTGGTTTATTTATTTGAACACTCTGGATATATGTTAATTTAACTTTCATTATTATTTTCTGGAAGCAGCCAGCTTTTGATATTGTCTCCAAAGTTCTGATATGTCTCTAGACCACCATTAGTGTCCTAGCACGATTAATTGAGGTTCTAACATGGTACTTCTAACACTTCAGTAATGATGTATTCTTTTAGTTACTAGTTAAATTGGTACTTTGGACATATATAAGTTTTTGAGAATATAACTAATTTCATTGGTTTATTTTTTTTGTCGCTGGACCAGGTCATGTATTTGCAGCCAGTTGGTTTTTCGGATAGCACACAGGATAAAGCAACGACTTCATTTCAGTGGACGAAGATAGTAATACGGGTAAGGCTATTTTTATTAGAACGCTTTTTCAAATAAGAGTCAGGGTTTTCGTACTTTGTACAGGGCATTACCCGTGTATCGGGCAAGTAAAGGTTAATGAATGTGTGTGGGAAGTATGCGTCATAACCCAAATACAGTTTGATCCTCTGTTATGCCTACAGGTTTTCTTAATAGCTGACATGGACCTTGACCCTTGACCTGGAAAAACAATAGGCATCTTCCTCTCATCATGGTAATTAACTGTACCAAGTTGTAAGATCCTGGGTCTTGCGGCTTAGTATGTATCCCGCCTACAATGTTTTCCTACTAAGCGACACTACAACCTTGACCTTTGACCTACCGACCTTGAAAAACATAAGTCATCTTCCTCTCATCATGTTGATCATGTACCAAGTTGTAGATCCTGGAGCTAATGGTTCGGTCTGTATCCTACCTACAACATTTCCTATTAAGTGACACTACGACCTTGACCTTGACCTTGAAAAAACAATAGACGTCTTCCGTTAATCATGATGATCAATTGTACCAAGTTGTTAAGATCCTGGAGCTTACAGTTCAGTCTGTATCCTGCCTACTACATTTTCCTACTAAGTGACACTACGACCTAGACCTTTGACCTACGACCTTGAAAACATAAGGCATTCTCCTCTTCATCATGGTGATCAATTGTTCAAATGCCGCTGGGATTTCTTTTCAATTTTATTAAACGAAAATTGGCGAGTTTCACAGCTCACCATCCAAGGCAAAAATGCAGTATATGGCGTTTATTTTCGTGTTTACATGCTTAGCAATAGCAAGGGTATAAACTGTTCACTGCACAGTCGCTTGCTACTGGGGACCCGTATACTAGAAACTTCCCTGGCTTTGTGCATTCATTGTGCATACACTGTTCATGCAAGTTTGAACCATGTTACTTAGAAACAGACAATTTTTGAAAAACGTAAAACCTCCAGGGAATGAATTTTTAACATTGCCTCGCATCTGAAAAACACAGGTCACAACATCTAATGTCTGTGGGTGATTGTGTTCATCCATTAGATCTAAGTAAGTTTGTTACTGTTAACAGTTTCTTAGGAAATTGCCTTGACACAATAGTTTACTAACTTAGACATGTTGTACCATTGAGCTATTATATAATTAAACTGGTATAAACTTTTTCTTTTAAATTGCACTTAAAAATTATAAAAGTTTAAAGGAACATTATAGAATCACTTGACATTTCAGTCAGTTTTTTTTTGTTGTTTGTCTGTGATTTTGAAAAATCAAACTAGTATACAGTTATTTGATTTTTTCATCATAACATTTTGGAAAAGACTGAAATCATATTTAATCTAACAAAAAACTAGACCCCATTGCATTTCTAGTGGAAGCCCCCCCCTCTCCCTCCTCCCCTTCCCCCCCCCCCCTCCTTCCCCCACCCCCCCCCCCCTAGCTGCAATTCTGAGACTGTGTGAGAAAGCATACATGGAATAGATACAATGAGCTACTACAGTGCAGCCTAGCTATCTCCCACCAGGACGTCATGCTCTTCTAGTGGGAGGATCAGAGGATCATCATAAATATCGGGCTGTGGTAAAAGTGAGATTAATCAAGGAAAAGCACAGTATCTATTGAATATTTGATACTAAAGTGCTGCATGGTGAAGACCGTACAGTCACAAGAGCAATGCTAAATTAAATATCTTCCTCAGACGTTTTTCACACTTGTTTAATGTGGCTGGATAGCAACAGATGAGATGATATATTTATATGTACATCTGTTTCACCTGGTACAGGTATTGAACAAGTGATGCGTGAAGGGCAAGTTATCATCCAGGTGAAGGACTTCTACGAAACAATTTTTAAAATCCATTACATTCGTGTTCAACACCTTTTATTTAAGAAATACCTTATAAGCACAGACCAGTGTTATATGTATATATAAATCAATGTAAGATGACAGTGCACATTTATTACACACTTCACACATCCTCGAAACATGAACGGTGTGACTACACGACTCTGATAGTCAAAACATAGACAATGTGATTACACGACTCAGACAATCAAAACAAAATCAGTGTGACTATCCAATTCACATGGAGCAAAATGAAAAATAAGGATCATCAAAAGCAAGGCATTTGTAAAAAGAAAGAATGAAGCAGTGCTTACTTGAATTCTACGCCGTCCTCATTCTGAAGGTCTGGGGTAGCCTGGAATTCTCTCTTTAATAAACCAGAGGTTAATTTCAGAAGAGCCTGCAAAAAATTCAAGTATTTGCTACATTTGACAACATATAAGTTCTGCACAAATTTAAGAAAAATATGTTACCAGTATGCAAAACGGGAGAAAAAAGAGAGGCCCATGGGCCCAAACCACTACTCCAGGAAATAACAGTACATCTCCCTCCAGAGTGGATGTCACTACGAGGAGTATGAAGTCTCTCGGCAAGAGCCTAGATAACGGCGGTTAGTGCGCTACTCCGCTCCTTACGCGCGCGCACCTGAGAGACATGAGTGGGAGAGTCACTCTCTCTCTCTCGCACCTCAGGGATAGAAGGAGTTAAATGTGAATGCGGCTTGTGTCCTGTTGGCCCGATACCCAGAGATGAGGAGGAGTAGATTGAGGTTATGTTGTGAACAACATAAATCTACCCTACAAAAAAGCTTGCGCATTCATTCAGGGTAGCTCATTACATCACGACTTAAGCTTTTTTTTTGACACACGAAACGAGAATGGCAATCTACACGTTTTGTGAAATTATTTGCATCTATTAATTTGTCTATCATCATGGTTCAGTGGATAAAGTATCAGGTCACCATACTGCAGACTTTGGCTCAAATCCGCCAGAATCTGCATATCAATTTGACAAATGTAAATTTGTAAAGAAGATTTTTTGAGAAATTCCAAATACATTCCAATTTCAACTTAAAACCCAAATGTGGTCCCACCCAGCCCCCAAATATTGTCACAAGTAAACTATAAAGCAACTGTCATGCCAGTTTCAATGGTTTAATTTCAATACTAGTACTTTACCCTGATCTAATTATTTCCTAATGATCTCCCATGTGAGTTATCTTGAAATAATATAAAACGACTTTTTTTGGTGACAAATTTATTTCACAATTTACAAATAATGAAATGTTCCACCTTTACTTTTCATTGAAGGAATGGTTCATGGCGAGAAATGTTCACAACAATTTGGTTCTCTTAAACCTCACAAAAATTTATAACAAACAAATAAAAAGTTGGTTTACTAAGTTCTCCTTCAAAGAATTGCATTTCTATTCTAGGAAGTTATCTTCAGTTTTTGTACATCAATAATTGTACACTTCCTGCTGCTCTTTGCTCACTGAACATGACAATTTTCAGGCCAACCAATTTTCGAAAATTCAGTAATGAACCATTTCTTTTTATGGCACAAAACTTACTTGTAATTTCTTTTCTATTGAACAATTTATCATGATAGTACCATCAGATACAGAAAGAAAAAAAAAAAGCAATGTTCTAATTTCTTAATAGAATCCTATCCCTGAAAACAGCAGTTTCTTGATCAATCTTTCATCTAAACATGGGCCATATATTTCTCGAGCACGGCTCAATCTGTGGTCTACTATTGATCTACCATCATCTCCCTCCTCAGAATTGAAAAGTCACTTTACAGTACATTCTCAAACTAATCCATTGCATGTATTGATCTCTCCCCCCATCCTCTGACGGTCTGGTACTTTTTGGAAACTGTGTCAATTTCCCATCCCTATCATCCAGCTCTTTGATCCTGTTACAATAGCTTAGCTCTTTCAGCATTGATCACTCACGAATAAGTTAACTTCCACATCAATAGACAATATCATCAACAGCTTTATATCTCCTCATTAAGAAACCAAGGCCAATAACATCCCACCCTAAGGACCAAGCATCTTCTTCTAAAGATTAAACAAAATCTTACCAATCATTGATAATGTTATTGTAAAGTCGTTAATTTGTGACACTTATTAGACGTATGATACATGTACATCTTGTGAGCATTAAGAAGATTAACCCCCACCACAACAATAAACAATTATTGCTGTTTTTGAGGTCAATACGATGATTTAGACACCTTTGAAGTACAATATTCACCGAGCCCAAATGTTTTAATTTCGCAAAAAAATTCCCGACCGCGAACATAGCGAAATAAAAACCACCGCAATCATTTCCCCATTTACAGTATCGATCCCATACTTTAAAGTAACAAATTCAGTTTAAGTAATCACTATAAATTCCATCTCTAGGGGCCACAGCTCTACCAATCAGGCTGCAGATCCTTGAGAGTAAAAATTAATTTTGATAAGTGATTATTTTCACACAATACAACTTTGTTCTGGGTATCATCTCAACATTTCCATCCATAGCTTTATGGAAAATATCAGGATGTGAAAACCACTAGAAACTGTTGTGTTCAGAATGAACTTGTAATTTTGAAATATTTGCTTTAAATAAAACACATACTAGCATATTAAAATATGCAAACATAAACATGGCACGGGTCTTATTTACATAACAAAGAATTGTGAGTGCTGTATCTTACTTATAACTCAACAACTGACATTCAAATTTTTGCTGACCACTAGAAATACCACAAGGAAAAGTGCAAATTAATTTTTTAGCTCAAAATGACTGTCTATGCCCCTTTAAAGAAGGGAGAAAGAACATCATCTAAATAGAATACTGCATGTGTGTATCGAGAAAAATTGGGTGGTGTTTATTTTTTACAGAATTAAAATAAATCAAGCTAATAATGCTTAATACACTTCCTATCCTATCAAAAGAGCTCTCTAAAGGACAGTTAAATCTGCCAATGTGACCTTGATCATGATAAAAGGTTGTTTAAAACAGAAAGTGAAGCTTAGATTACTCTTCAACGCTTTGATATTCATCATTTGTATCCTGGGAGAATGGCGGTCAGTCGTATCGTGAGCACTAACATCAGACTCCCAGAATTTCCTAATTCATTGCTATATTGCATGACTAGATGCATTTTGTATGCAGATAGTGAGATGTATATGGCCTATAGTAAACCTGAAGTGTGTCAGCATATTGAAATTAATGGAGAACACGAGACAAACAGCACAAGTACACGAATGTTTGTGTTCAGATATTGATAACTTCATCATTTGATATACTTTTCATGTAGCTGTTCTTGAATATACCTAATGGCAAGTAACAGTTTTCTATATAAACTTATCAGAAAAAGATTTTGCTTAGCAATAATAAACACTGCTGTTTCTTCATAAATTTGTGTCAATATCTCATTAACCAAGATGTTATTGCAAAAGACCTGTAAATGAAATTCACCTTGATTGCAAATTTTTAATTAGAATGACTTTTATTATAACAGTACACATAGATCCCCTTGGAGATATTTGTTGGGAATCAATTTGATTAAAGTCTCAGGCTAGTACGCCAAAGTACACACACTGAAAACGAGTAACCAAAGAAATGAGAGGATCAAGCCTCTAAATCAATCCTGCCATCAAATCAATTGGGGAGAATCAAGATTTACTGAGAATCAATTAATGAGCTTTCATTCCAGGTGAACTTTTGACAGTAGGTTTTACAAACTCACATTCTCAGATGCTCTCTCTCTCTCTCTCTCTCTCTCTCTCTTACAATCTTCCATTTCTTTAATCAGAGCAACACACATGCAAATAAATGGCCAAAATATTTCATTTCCTGACCACTAAGCAGACAGTGTGTAAAAGTAGTGTTACTATTTACTTGGTTTATACTGGGTCATTTGTAGGGAGGGGGTGCACAGGGTGGGGGTTCTACCTCTCCTATCTCCCTACCCCTGCCACCCCCTTATCTTCTTTCCTTCCCTTTCTTTATTTCTCCCTTCCCTTCCTCTTTTTTCCTCCCCTTTTCCCTTCTCTTTCCTCCAATCTCTCCCTTTTATCTGTTCCCTTATCCTCCCTCTTTTCCCCCCTCTCTTCTCCTTCCCTTCTTCTCATCCTCCACCCCTCTCTTTCTTCCATCCTTTCCCTCCATTCCTCCCCTTTCGCTCTCTTTTTCTCCCCTTCATCTCTCTCCTCCTCGCTCTTCCTCCTCCATCCTCTTTTCTTCTCCCACCCATCTTTCTCCCTGCCCCCCCCCCCCCCTCCCGTTCTCCTTTTATCCAGTCCAACAATTCCTTACTTTCTAGTTTAATGAAATCAAATAAAATCTGTATAAGAGGACAAGGTGACAACACTACTAGTATTTATATTTACTTACCTGTCCATATTCTTTCTCTATGATAGACCTCTGTCTGCTAAAATTTCTACAAAATATTTGATCAAGCACTTTAAAAACACATAATTTCCTCTTATTAAGTTCAGGAAATATTTTAAAACATGGCTATGTACAATTCAAACTCAGTGATTATCTATATTAATGAAAGAATATTTTTACAAACTAAAATGTTTATTTTTTCCAATACCATACATTAATATAATGCATACTAGGCTTAATGGTGATGTTTTTTAAATTTCATGCATGAATTTACATTGTCGTTAGAAAAGGAATGCTGAATAGATGATTCAGAACCTATATCAATTTTAATATTAGACCAGAGGGACTTGTCACATATATAGAGTTTATAGCATATGTATATCAATATGTATAAATGAAATGACTAAAGTTTGACCAGCTGATCCATGCAGTCATTGAAAGCTTTGTTCCACAAAAGATATTCATCTTTATAGTATACACAAAACCTTATCATTCGCACCTGACTTCAACTGGTGATACGATAAAGCAGCTGGATACACCCCCCTATTGCAATGACCTTTGACCTCCACCTGATTATATCAACCATACACACAATATGATATAGTGATTTAACGAAATACTAATGGGGGGGTACAGGAGTGGACCGGCGGGGTTTACTCTGGACCCCTGTTTTGAACGGAGGGCCGATGGTGATGGTGATGCGCAGGGTGCGCAGCAGCGCAGGCCTCTGTACCCTTGTTTTGTAACTTGCCTAAACTGCTCCCGAGTGGTGTTATTTGAGTGGGGCAGGTTAGTGTGCTTACCTTGAAACCCAAAACATAAAATTCAAAACTTGAATACATAATATTATTCGATGACAACTAATCTGAAGACAACAAAATTCAATGTTAGATCTAATTAATTAGTGGGATGATAGACAAACATTTTCGAGCCCGGTGCCCATTTATGCCGATAAGGAACCGGCCTCGGTCGTAATGGATACTGTTAAAAAAGGCGTGCATTAAGGGATGCGCAAGAGTGTCAAGGTGTTCCCCCCATTTCTTCATCTCTCTCATTTCCATATGAATAAATCGACGTGTTGACTGAAAAAATATGTGAGGCGGACTGTTTGCGAACCTTTCCTTGCTGGAAAAATGGTTTCCATGCGCCATCCGAAGTACTATTTAGCGCTTAAATATTTTGGCATTTCTTATTTTTCGTAATGATGCATCTATAAAATGGTTTTTTCACCCACATGTTTTAACTTTAGTTGCCTATTGAAATATATCTTCAGAAGACGTATTCATTTTCTTATTATTTACAAAAATAATTCTGTGCCTGTTCCCTCCATGTCTGCTGACAATGCGTTGCATAAGTTTTACATGAGAAGTTCAACAAACAGCCAGCTCCCGTTAAAAAAAAAGAAAAAGAAAAAAATAGAGACAACAACATACAAAAAGTGATGAGTGAAGAAAGTGAGGGTGAGAAGTTTGACACTCCCTCTCCCCCAGACTCCCAAGCCTAAGGATACTTGAGTTTCAAACAAATTCGACCCTGATTCTTGGTGGAGATAGATTATACCCTAACTGCTCGCGTATGTATGCTGTTAAATATTATTTTGAACAAATCAGGTTTTTATAGCCATATTAAAGTGAAAATGAGATTGATCAGTGAAGAAATGGTGTTTCAAGGATGTGAATAGCGGTCTCTCATAAAATGAAGTATAGAACGTGTAGTTTTATATTATGGGACGTCACGTCTCTTGTGGATACAAATCCTATTAAATATACATATTTTCACTACAACCTAATCAGTTACGAAGAGGCCGAATCCCTATATTATGCATTTTGGTAAAACAATATAAATATCACTACCCGAAAACTGATACGGGCGCACTCGTCTACCTTAGAAGTTTCGAAAAGAATCAAAAATTAAATATTTAAAAGCTATTTATTTCTATAAACCAAGGCCATTCTGCTGACAAACTAATGTTCTCACTTGTTATGTCCTACTTGTTTTTGGGCACCAGAAATGCTTTGAGCGCTATCTCGAGGGAGTCGTGATATTTTTATCCGATCAGATAACAAAGATGAATGAGAATAAGTCGTACACACGAACATGCACCTTGACTGATTTCCACCTCTATTTACACTATGATATAGCTCCGTTTTCCCGTAGTGTTGTTTCTTTCGCCTCTACAGCAGGTCTGAGTTCTCTTTGATTTTTTCGCTAATTGTCATATATAATATGCACTGTATAATAAACAATGACAATATTAAACGGTCGTACGTCTCCTGTTTATTGGTTACCCAAACTATTTAGTTTATATTGTAGTGTGCCAACAAAAGTGAACGTATTTAGAGGAAAAGCAAGGACTGAGTATCATCTAAATTGTTGTTACTTCTTTTTACCGATATCAAACGTGGTGATAAGGACTTATAAATGATAGATTCAGTAGCCTGGCCGCTCGATGAATGTTAAAAGAACAAACGATTTGTATACTTAACAGCTGGAAAGTTCAAACGTCTCAAAGTAAGAATATGGACTTGTGCCTATAAATATATAACATTCACACATCCTACATACGTGCCTCTATCTTATAGAGCAAGGATGTTAATATCTGAACTTCTAGAATAGGATATGCGTTGCACTATTTTAGCTATTTTTTATAATTTGCCTATTATTAATTGAAAGATTTTCTCGTATTTATACTTGGATTACAAAAACAGCCATGATAGTCAAAAGTCAAGACATTCACAGTCATGTCTCTTCGCAAAAACAAACTTATTCAATTTTAAAATCCTATGAAACCAATTGGAAACTATTTACGACTCTGTATGTGATCTGCACCGAAATCTATTCTTTGACACACGCTATGCAATTTTTTGATTTCAGGAAGAGTATTTAAAGTCCGTAAATGTTTCGTCTTCCTGATTGCCCTTTCATATTGATATTGAGGAAATTGAACAATGGATAACGACCAAACCTCAAGACGATTCTTGTCATTTATCATTATTTTTCAACTCCGCCTTGATTCTCAGCACTTTATTTCATCAGTAGGGGCTTTTTTTTTAAACCTAACTAAGAGTATGCATCTTCCCCCCTCCCCGAATAAAATAAAATAGCAAATAAGCAAACGAAATCCATACTCCAAATGCACGTACAAGAATCTGAATATAACCAAAAAAAACATGTCTTAATATCTATCAGTCGAGAGTTTAAATACATGTAAAGATTTGAAATGAATATCTGAGACCAAATCATTACCATCATTCGCAAAAGAAATAATAATTTGTATAAACAAGATAAATGAGATACCTACTTATGAATTAGCATTCTTGAAATAAACATAATCATTGAAGAAAATAGTACTAATTTGGAAATAGCATATATGGCATGAACTTCCAACGGAAGCGCCATTTTCAGATTCTCAACGATTGAGTCAATTTTCGCATACAATCTAAGTGTTGAAGCTTCAACAATGATCTTCTGCATTATGTAACTTGCCATCCCTGGAATTAATATTGTGATTTAAAAAGATAAAGTTATAGAAAGCTTAGCTGACAGATCAGAAACCTTACACGGTAGTAATTACAAAACACAAACGATCGCCACAACAATAACTAAATTCCATGTGTCAGTATACAAGTTCGTAATCTAATAAATTCTTGTTGCTCTCTGTGAAGGGAGAATGCCAATTGTCTAATGTTTTCAGGACGCACCACTAAAGTGCGGCAGACCCTGAGGCCGACAAATCGTATATTATAGAATATTTTATGGCCTTTTTCTATCTTACTGATATCCTTAAGGCATCAAAAATATTAACTCATCAAAGTGTTGTATAATGAAAATACAAATATAGCCAAATATTTGTCCACTTCTGAGATCATCACCAAATACTGATAAACCACACGAATAATCTCTACTCTAACAGCTTTAACTATTTATCTTCCAATTGTCTTCAGTGCATCATGCTGGCAATTTTACTAACTTAGTCTTAGCATCATTCTCCTACTGCCACAGATATGGGTCCCATAACATTGGTTCAATGATATATACATCGAATTATATCATAGCTAAATTAACGCCTAACTGGGAAAAGGTAGTTCTGTCGGCTAGATACGTCCCACGGATGTGCTGCAGAGCCGATTTTAATATTTTACAAGATCTGCTTTTACTGGTGATAGCGAAATGCTACTAAAACTGCATTTTTGAAGTACATGTACACATGAGTTATTTGTCCATGAATATTTCTCTGGTGTAGAATTCCTCCTCAACAATTAAGCAAGTAGCACCGAAAATTGGATTGCCATTTTCGGGAAATCGTGCCTCCTGGTCTCGTGGATAAATCCATCATACACGTGTCAGGAGGGAATAATCATGACAAATTTAAAATTCGTGGAGAAAATCCAAGTGCTTAGTAGCTTAATAAGGGAAATAACTCGCTAACCCTTGTCCAGAATATCCAGTGTGCATTTTGTGACCAAAATACAAACTTGAGGACATGAATCCTGGTCATAGTAACACTGTTGGCCTATGTTCAGCTTTTCGTGAGGCTTCAAACTTAGATGCTGAAGACAAGGTGCTTATCGGATTGTTGTGTAGCAGTCAGACGGGTTCGATCGCCGGTGGTGATAGATAAGTTGCTAGGACACCTGCACGACTAGTGATTAAGGGGGTCCAAGTTCGATCCGTTGCATTTACAGTTGAAATGATTTTTACAATATTCTAAGCTCCCCTAAAAATGATGCTGCCCATAATCAGTGAAAAATATGGATTATCCACTAGTTTGATGTCCATTAAAACGTTCTATGATGTCCGGAGTAGATTTAATCTTGACCTTACAATCAATGGGACATTTAATCTATAGGGGAAACCAGTATAAAAAGTCTGACGTCTGTAAAACAAAGGATTCATAAGACGAGTAGACAACACTTGGCCCATCAACCCACTGACCTACCAACAGGTGCACAACAGTATGCTATCTTCTGTCAAGGGTGGGTGGGTGATGCCTGTATATATTATACCTCATATAGTCTCAAGTTCAACTATGGACCCCCCCCCCCCCAGCAAAATTTCAATTAGCAACCAGAAAACTCCGTCTTGCACGACTACTGTACATCTAGCAAGTGTCAATCAACCAGACCAACTGTAGCAGTGTACATTTACAAACTGTAAAATGCACATTTTAGGAATGTTTATAAGTGGCAAGGGTGTGCTGGGAAATATGCCCAAAATATAAATTGAACACTATGGAATCATAAAATTTTGTGGGGGCTCAATTTTCGTGTCCTTTCCCATTAATTTGAAACCACATTCATGGAATTACATCCCATCAAAACGATGAAATCTGAACTAAATTGGCTTCCACACATCGAAATGATTCCACATTGAGTCAGCCTTTTTCATAGGTTCATCAAGAAAACAAGCACATGGCACAGTTGGCACATTTTATTTTTTTTACATCTTGCACTTCCATGATAAGAATTCACTTAAATTCAGTTTAAACAATGTAAACTGTATATATCTTAAAACTTTCACAATAAAAGACCACATATGCTTGACTGGCAGTACAACATAGTTTGATCACAGATCTCGCTGAAAACGCTTTCAGCACAATGTACAGGACAACAATGAGGATGCATGCGAGTCAAAGCCTATACAATGAGAACACTTAAACATTCTGCTTTCTAAAATGCCCCTGCTTAATGATGCTTGGGATGATGTAATAAATACGCTTATAAAATAGCTGGCCATCCACAACAGAAGGGGGTGGGGGTGTACATGTAATAAGATCATTCTTCGTCGGACAATACATGGGTGGCTCTAATGTCTATGATAAACATGTTGCTGATCTAGGCCAGATTCCCATTAACTGTATCAAGAGAAAATTAATTCAGCACATTTTCATCCAAGACCAGAAAAGCACTTAATTTTATGGTGGTGGTGGCAGGGGTTCGACCCTTGAAATAAAATTTTTAATATTTATATTAACATAAAGATAAAACTTCATACTACTAACTGATTTATACAGTGTTAAAAACTTGGTAAAACTTTCAATAAATATGGTGCAGTTATCACCAGTACCCAACATGTGTGAACATATAAATCAAATTTTCTTGCTCTCACCACCAGTCCTGTTCCAAAATTTATAAATAACAAATCGTAAGAATTCATGCACTTAAATACCCTAAATGAAGTTAATTTTATATCCCCTAACAAAACAAATGCTGACAAAGATCAGCAAGATTCTTGATAAAAATTTTCTAAAGCAAAATCTACAATTATGAAACACCACTGCGTGAACTTGTGAAGGAGTCTCTGGAATTCTCTGGCGAGTCTAGACCTTGACTTCTCGTAATTCGCTTCAGAGTACTATCTGATTCATACATGTTTTCTACGTCCACACTGTTGAGAGATGTTGGGGACATGGATCTTGGCTGTCGAACACTCTGCTCTGTGCTGCCCGGCGAGTTTTCTCGACTGCTCCTGCGGCCGAAATCCATGTGAAACACATCAAACACATTATCAATACGCCTCCTTACGCTCCGGGTCTCGCGGGGTAAAACATCCATTACGGGTTTTTCCATAGATTTTGTGATTCCCTCAGAGATGGACTTTGTCTTGGGAGAGTTTGACTGAGATCTATAAATGCTATTGCTAGACCCATGCCTTGTCCGGCAAGGTGAGATTTCATTGAGGACGCGCGAGACGGGTGATTTCGGTGTGGATGGTCTTGAGTTGGGTGATCTTGTGTTGGGAGATCGAAGAATTGGAGAATTTTTTCCTAGTCTAGCATTAAAGAATGTGTCTAAGGACGTTTGAACATAGCCACTTGCAATGTTTGCAATTTGTGCTCTGTTCCTAACCAAGCCTCGGTGGATTCGAGATTTTATTTTGTCTGGTATAACAAGTTTTGAGTTCTGCAGATAGCCATTCACTTCCGCTTTCACTTTCTCAGACACAACGTTTGACTTTGAACTAATTAACATGTCCGGAACACACAACTCGTCACTGGAGTCCGATTTAGAAGCCTTGCGTAATTCCCTTTCTGCTTTCGTGAATGACTCCCTCCTCGCTCTCTGTCGGAACTTGACTTGTGAAATCGGAAGATCCTCCACGTAATCCTTTTCTTGCGTTTTTTGTATTTTCTTGTAACAGTCTACTGAATCGTCCTCTCCGCACAGCGAGCTACCAGGTGACCTCTGAGACCGGAGAGATCTGGGTTCCGCTTTCAGTCTCGGTTCACTGCACAAGGACTCCACATCGGACATCCCTGTATCCCCATCGTCTGATAACTCCTGTAACATCTCACTCGCTCTCCTACTTCTCTTATGTATTGACCTTTTCCGCTTGGTCGGAGTTTTCAGGGACTTCTCTGGTGATTTCTGGGACTTCTCTGGTGATTTCCCGGACTTCTCCGGTGATTTTGAACTCTTTAAATCAACCGGGTCCGGAGGAAATTCCAGTTTAATTTTTGCTGGTTTCTGAGGAGGGTCCTGTGTCACAGAGTCTTCCTCCTCATTCATGTCCTCTTCAGTTTCACCCATTTCAGGGGGAATTCGAACGGTTTCTAAAACATTAGTATCATAGATACTATTGAAATGGTACATCTCCACAATCCTGTTCACTTCTCTCTGTCCAAGATGAAGCTTGCTATTTGTCAGTATCTTGTTCATGGCCACAAACACTGCTTCACGGTCCTTGTAGAATTGCTTCTTTATCTTTTCTCTCTTGCTCACCATGTAGCAGAGATTTCGCACCTGTAAAAGGATACAACAAATATTTATATCATCCTAAACTGAGGTCAATGTGACCTAATTATAGGTTATGACACACCGTTTCCTGAACGACACATCAAGTAACGAGATTTGATGAATCTAATCCAAATAGTATAAAAGTTATGAAAAAGATAGGGTTTTACTATGTTGGAGCATAACAATCTTAAATGAGGTCACTACGACCTAGTTTTAGCTTAACACACCTTACCCAGAAGAACATAAACTGACAAGGTTTTAAGTTCTAAGCCTAAAGCCTAACACATGGATACCATACTTATAGCACAATTCTTTGTGAAAGGGATATAATATAAATCCACAAAAATTCTAGCAATCGGACCATCTGGTTGAATCATTCAACTACCTCCAGGTCTAAACTTCTACAAATTGTCTATAGATAAGCATTTCAGTCTTCTATGTGCTGACTACGAACAATTATTTCACCTTCTCCATGATCTACTAACAGATGGAAAACTTTCTCCAACCCTCTCCATATTCTTTTCACAGATAAGTTTACCTTATAATCTCCATAGTCCACCCCCCTAATGACAGAACTCCCCTTCCCCCCATGATCTAATGACACTGCCCCCCCCCCCAATGATCTAATGACACTGCCCCCCCATGATCTAATAGACAAAAGGGTTTCATGAGCTAAGTAGCTCATTTAATTACCCTCTCTAGATCCTGTCGGAGCTGAACAAACATTTCATGCCTGGCGACAAGCGAGTCCTCCTGTTTGTTTCTCCAGCAGTTTCCTCCTCTTTCTTGGGGTCAACAGAGGGCGTCAAACTGAGCTGAAAAATCAACAGAGGGGCGTTAAACTGAGCCTGAACTAGATAGTGTCGGTGCGAACACGAATGCCCCCGCCTACAGTGAAGTCTAATGAAGGAAATTCGTAAGAGTGAAATTTGAAAGTTTTTCATATGCATGAACTGTGGCGTATCATATATCAATCTAGTTGAATGTGTGCAACCGTTGCAGAGATAATGAACGGAAAGGAAAATTTCTGATTTTTTTTCTAAGTTCACAGAAGATAACTCTGTCAAAAACATCGGACCATGACCAACTTCGAACTTGACCTGCACATTCCTGTGACGTAATCCATATACCAAATTTGAGTTGAATGTGTGCAACCGTTGCAGAGATAATGAACGGAAACGAAAATTTCTGTATTTTTTCCAAGTTCAAGAGGCTATTCTGTCAAAATCATCGGAACATGACCAACTTCGAACTTGACCTGCATATCTTGTGACGTATCCATATACCAAATTTGAGTTGAATGTGTGCAACCGTTGCAGAGAAATGAACGGAAACGAAAAAATTTATGATTTTTTTCTAAGTTCAGAGGGCTAACTCTGTCAAAATCATCGGACCATGTCAACTTCGTACTTAACATGCATATTCCTGTGAAGTATCTATATACCAATTTGAGTTGAATGTGTTGCAACCGTTGCAGAGATAATGAACGGAAACGAAAAATTTCTGATTTTTTCTAAGTTCAAGAGGGCTAACTCTGTCAAAAATCATCGGACCATGTCAACTTCGTACTTAACATGCATATTCCTGTGAAGTATCTATATACCAAATTTGAGTTGAATGTGTGCAACCGTTGCAGAGATAATGAACGGAAACGAAAATTTCTGATTTTTTCTAAGTTCAGAGGGCTAACTCTGTCAAAAATCATCGGACCATGTCCAACTTCGTACTTAACATGCTATTCCTGTGAATATCTATATACCAAATTGAGTTGAATGTGTGCAACGTGCAGAGATAATGAACGGAAACGAAAAATTTCTGATTTTTTTCTAAGTTCAAGGGCTAACTCTGTCAAAAATCATCGAACATGACCAACTTCGACTTGACCTGCATATTCCTGTGACATATCCAAATACCAAATTTGAGTTGAATGTGTGCAACCGTTGCAGAGATAACCAAATTTGAGTTGAATTGTGCAACCGTGCAGAGATAATGAACGGAACGAAATTCTGATTTTTTCTAAGTTCAAGAGGGCTAACTCTGTCAAAATCATCGGACCATGACCAACTTCGAACTTGACCTGCATATTCTGTGAAGTACCATATACCAACATTTGAGTTGAATGTGTGCACCGTTGCGAGATAATGAACGGAAACGGAAAATTTCTGATTTTTTTCTAAGTTCAAGAGGGCTAACTCTGTCAAAAATCATCGGACCATGACCAACTCGAACTTGACCTGCAATTCCTTGATGTATCCATATCCAAATTTGAGTTGAATGTGTGCAACCGTTGCAGAGAAATGAACGGAAACGAAAAATTTATGATTTTTTCCAAGTTCAAGAGGCTAACTCTGTCAAAAATCATCGGACCAGCCAACTTCAGACATGACCTGCATATTCTTGTGACATATCCATATACCAAATTGAGTTGAATGTGTGCAACCATTGAGAAATAATGAACGGAAACCAAATGATGACGGAAGGACGGAATACGGAAGAGCAGAATGACGGAACGAGGTAACACATATATGCCCCCGGCCATTTTATGGCGGGGGCATAAAAATCAAAGCGGCGTCAAAACTGAGCCTGAAAAATCAACAGAGGGGAGTTAAACTGAGAAATCAACAGAGGGCGTCAAAATGAGCCTGACAAATCAACGTAAACAGCTGCAGAATTCACAAAAATCCGTAATACACGTAAAACATAGACAGACGGGTGCACAATTGTAAATATACATGTATATCCAGTATGCTATCATTCACTGAAATGTTCATGTGCTGGCTGTGTACTGGCATTTGCTTCACACAGATATAAGCAATATGAATAGCAATACACATTAGAAAAGCTTTTTTGGAATCACCCTTGTTCATAGGAATCCCCATTTCTCTAATACTACATATGTAAATGCAAAGCAAATTCAATTCCACTTGGTTTGGGTACATGATAATAGTATGTACACAGTGACTACTGTACTTATTTTCTGTAAAACTAGAAATCTGTGAGCAAGTTCGCTTAGTTATTACACATACCCCCCCCCCAAATAATTCAGATCAAAATTCAAAATAGGAGGCGCACAATGGCATCATGTCATGCAACATAGAACCCTTGAAAGTTTCATAGAATTCTGTTGAGTGGTGTTCGAGGAGAAGCAGATGGGAGGTGGGGATGGACAAACGGATCACCCTCCCACTCCCCTTCGCTTCATTAGCGGGGAAGGGGTGTGTGGGGTATAACTAAGAAAGGTGGAGACAGTAATAGAGGTATATAATTCATCCAGACCTTCCTCTTCAGTTTCCAGTAAATAAAGATCATTTCCACAGCACTTTCATCGAGATTTAAACGTGATGCAATTTCCTCCACATCTACGGAGGTGAAGAAATCTTCGTTCAGCTTCTGCATTCTACAAAATCAATTCAAAACACAAGAGTTTTAACAAATCAATCTCACTTTCAACATAAAAACAAATTCACTTTGCTGCAGCATTTTACACCTGTACACAACTTACTTTTGATACCACTACATATATATGCCTGTGCTCTCATTTTAATCAACAAGGTATTCAATGCATATTTTCTATAGTTTATACATAGATCTTCTACTCACTTTTCTGCCCTCATTTTTGCGATTTCTTCGTCTGAGAGCTCCTTCCTGGGAGACCCTCCTATACTCTTCCGTGGGGATTCCGAGTCGGACTCTGAACTCCTTCTCTCGCCTTTCTTACAATGCCTCGGACAGTACGCCTTCAAAAGGAATCAACATCGCTTTATCTTACGTTAGAACATCTTCAGATTTTTCATTTCAAATCTTAACTCTATAAAGAGTTTATAAATCTTGATCTCAATAAAGTATCAAGTATTGACTTTATGAATCTTGATCTCATATTAAACTCAATAAACATTACAAGTAATGACTTTAGGAGTATTTTGTTTCCTGTTGACACACATACATAAAATTTCCAAGGGCTTCAGCCACAAACAGCTCTGACATCAATTCTATGTACCTTAAGTTTGACCCCACCGTCATCAGCCATGTCGTCGGTCAGGATCGTTTTCATTTCTAGGTTACTCTGGAAAGCGCAGCTGACGTGGAACGCTGTCTTGCAGGCTTTGACAGAGCACTGAATACAGGCACCACACCGGTCCTTACAGATACAACAAACCAACGACCAACGGCTAGCCTTAAAAGAAAAATATAGGCAAGAAATCAATGACCAATAGCAAGCCTTGAAAGAAAGAAAAATACAAGCAATAAATCATGACCAATGCAAGCCTTGAAAGAAAGAAAATGTTTTGTGAAATACTAGGTTCCCTGTGACAAAAAAAAAAAAAAAAAAAAAAAAACCCAGTGAAAAGTCTTGACAAAAGCAATCTATAAATAAAATATAAAACAGTTTATGATATATTTATTGTCTGTTGTCAAATTCCATGGTAAAGGTCACAAATTCTGGTAATAGGAATGTCCAATAGGAGAGCTCTATCATTCACCATTCAAAAGTTTTAAACATGATTAAACGTTTGGACAGGCTGGACAAAATTAAATTGATAGCTCTATAATTCACCATTCAAAAGTTTAAAACAAGGTTTTGAATTATTCAATAAAATATGTTTACATTAAGTTAGAAAAAAGAAATACTAAAAGTGAAAAAATACATCTGTATGATTCATCCGAGTGACCTTAGCCGTGGCTATTCTGTGGTGATTTTTAAAAAAAAA